>NDXB01018762.1:2526-34698 GCA_002631895.1 Agapornis roseicollis | reverse complement strand
ACAATCACAAGGTAAATCAAGAACTTTCTTCTTTTTTTTCCCCATTCTTGAAGTGCAGTTGAATGGAAGAGCTTACTTGAGGAAGAGCATATATATTAATGACTAATTTCCATAAGGCATAATCTACTGTTTTGAATGTGGTTTGTTAAAAAGGTGGTTTCTCTTTAAAGGAAAAATAGATACAAAGACTTTTATATAGATTACAAAGATCTTTATCTTATTCTCCTTATGAATCAGCTCACACATGTGTCTTGGAAGTCCTCTAACTCTGTTCTGACATATTAATGTTTATTTTTATGCATCCAAGTAAGTAGTCCCAAGGAGCTCTACAGAAATATAAAGAAACAGTTGTCCTTCAGGATCTTGCTGTATAAAGCTGTTTGTGAGTCTTAGCTTCCTTTCCACATTTCTGGTGTTTTTTTTTTAATGTCTGGTCCAGAGCTGAAATCCAGAATCATGATGAAAAAGGTTAATAAGTGATACTCTGCAAATTTTATTTGTGAAAAAGCATGTGTTCCCTGTGATCTCCAGGAGTTTATAACCCAAAGTTATGTGATTCTTCTCATTTTAGCTGAAACTTCTCTCTCCAAAAGCAATCAGTACAACTGAGTAATTGGATCGTGTGACTACAGAATTGCAAACAAGTTTTGCTAAGCATGAGATTTTGGAATTTTGTTTAATATCACCATCTTGGAATGGAAAGCTTGTAATTTTCAAGATCAGTTTTCTGACAGAGAAACTAGGCATACTAAATACCAAGCACTTCCTTGACCCTGAATTCTTTGATTCAGTATGGGATTCATAAAGCTTCTGATTCCTTGGGTGAAGCAATATAAATGTTTACAAGTTGGATTTACTCCAAAGTTGAAAAGTCTGACCTAGGTTCCCGGATGAAAAGCTTTATAAAATCTGCAAAAACTGAGCCTTCAACATGAAGCATGGTGGTGGGTTTTTGGTTTTTTTGTTTGTTTGTTTTTATTTTACTAATAATCCTTTTCCAGCAGAAATCTGTTTCATCATAAGGTTTTGACTGCTTGTAGTCATAACACTGTGAGAGGTGACAGTAGTGTGGGAAATTATTTCTTATACAAGGAAAAAAAATAGCACATAAACTGAGCAGAAACCACCCCAGCTGTATGAAGTAATGCTCAGAATCTCTGAAAACAAGGCCATTTGGTTGTAGGTTCTTCAATATCTTTTTAGCTGCAATATTAGAAATATGAACAGTAATTTCTAAAACATTGTGATTTTTGTTCTGGTATTGTCAATTACATTTCTTTTCCTTCTTCCTTCCTGCCTGCCTGCCTTTTCAGCATAATTTACTTCTGACTCACATCCAAATCCCTCATTATTTTAATTCCTGGTTTACTTCCAGAACAGCATGTACTCATAAAACTCTGTGCTGCTTTGATGGTACAGGATAGCTATCATATTCCAGTGCTTCCTAAAAAGCAGCTTAGTAACAAAACTGCAACGTAATAAATTGCTGTTTGGTTTTATTCTTCTACAATGGCTCCCATTTTTGGAATACAGTATAAATATTTCCGGTATAGATGAAATTACAGCTTTAAAAAATGTATTGTGATTTTTAATACAGAGAAAAATCTGAAATCCTATTTTTTTTTTCTCATCTTTACATTCCTTACTCCAAATGAAGGTAAAAAACTCAAGAATCTCTCATTTGGTCATGGAAATATTGTCTCAGCTTGGATACAATCAGGTGTCTCCTTCTGAAAGCCCCTCTGCAAAGTATGTGGCATGCTGTGTGGTGGGAATTGAACTGCAAAGGGTGTTAGAGAGAGGATTGGAGCTTTGCTGAAATTCTAGGCAATACTGCAATGCTATAAAACAATCTGGAAGTTACTGTACCTTAGAAAGCCTTGGGTTCTTATCCTAATTAAGCTTTGCTCCCTCCAGAGCTGGGTACCAAGGTGCTTAATGACCCCTTAATCCTCCTGTACTGAGGTCTATGCTGTGCTACCACACAGACTTTTTACTCATGATGACTATCTTAGAGCTAAAGGGAATTACATGTAGGAAGATAATGCATGAGAGACAGCAGAAATTAGAGTTCTGTTCCATTTCAGATTGTCTCTCAAATAAATGAGAAACCTTGCCTCTGTTAACTTGTAATAGAAGCAATACTGTATCACTCCCTTCTCTGGATTCTGCCAGCAGGAACTGTTGAAGCATAGAGATAAGTAATGATACTAATTAAAAGTGGAGAAAGGTAGTCACCAACTCTGGACCTGAGAGAGCAAAGTTTAATGACCTAGCAAAAGGGTGACATTTTTAGTCTGGTTCAAAACACACTAAGCAAAAAGGATATTTAAATTTGTAGTCTTGGAAGACCAAAATGCAACAACCTGTGGTAAATTGATGACAATAAGCAGGAATTTTAGAAAGCAATAATGGGAGAAGATGAAAAATATAATGTAGAAAAAGCAGTTTGAAAGACTTTCTTTCCTAATACACATATGCAGTGTAATAGATATAATGGCATTAAAATTAGTAATGCTGAGAATGTGTCTGACTTCTTCACTAGTGTTCTTCCTTTGAAAATTGACAGATCAAGTGGGATACTGCTACCCAGTGATGATAATGTCAATATGTTGTTCTTGAAAGAAATTGAAAATGGCACTGTTAATAATGCCTGAACTGTTACAGCATCTCTGCAAATTGTAAGTATGGTTCAGTGGCATTGGAAGAAGATGTAAATGGAATAATGTCCCATATATCTAAATTTTGAAGGTATCTAATATTTGTCTATTTTACTGATTGCCACATGTTTAAATCTTGAAGTTGGAAGAAAAATTTCCCCCTGGAGGGGGCTATAAAAAAAACATGTGCACAACTTAATCACTGAATCTCAGTGTGTTGTGTTTGCCCTGTAAGTAAAGGGAAAATTCACTGAATTTGAACAAGACTATGTAAGTAAATGAAAAGAGAGCAGTAGTCTGGTCATTGATGTAGAAGAATTAGAAAATATTGGCTTATAGACAGTGAAATCAGTAAATTTAATAAGTGGCTCCTGTAGTTAGTCAAAGTAATTAACACAAGGGCATATAGGGCAAGTTGAGCCAGCAGATTCTGGCACTGGAATAACTGACTGTAGGGGAGCCATTAGCTCATGATTAAGTAGTTTATCATCAGAAGTCAGCATCTGTAGTCATAAGTACATATTTATAGCTATTTCTGACTTGTACCTGGGTTATATAGGGGTATTATAACCTACTTTTT
This sequence comes from Agapornis roseicollis, assembly GCA_002631895.1. Lineage (NCBI taxonomy): Eukaryota > Metazoa > Chordata > Aves > Psittaciformes > Psittacidae > Agapornis > Agapornis roseicollis. Next base: position 31,458 of record NDXB01018762.1, on the reverse strand, counting down.
TAAGGGAAAAGGAGCATACTCTATTTCATATGCAAAAATTTTCTGCTTTGCTTGTTTCTAACCATCATGAAGCTTTTGTGTTCCTGAAGAAACAGACTCTGAAGAGAAGCATATCCATGGACCCTTGTCTGTACTAGTCCATTGGCTCTGGTGTAAGGCTTTCTACAGAGATACAAAGTGGAGTCAGGAAGGGTGGAATCCTTGCAGCAAATTGATCCGTGAACATGAGACTACAGTATCAGGAAAAAGGAAGATGTTACTAAAAAAAAAAAAAGATTGACCTCTGGTGATCAGAATAGTTCAACCAATTTCACAAGCAGACTTTTATCTCTAGGTTTTTAGTTCTAGAGCTGATGTCAAGAGGACAGGACAGAAGGCAGGAATGTGGTTTGTAGATAAGTGTCTGGAAAAAGATTCTGCATATTCTGGGAACAAGAAATCATTTTGATGAGCACATGTTACCATTATTTAGAAGTACAGTTGGTATATGACTGGAATATAGCAAGAATAGTGTGTCCATAGATGATAATATCAAACCCCTTTAATATGGGTAGATGTCTGAATACAGTCTTTGCATGTACAGAAACTGTACTGAACTTCAGGAATTGCACTGAACTCAGTAATAACATGCAGTAAGTACAATATTTTGTCAAATAATTTTGTGAGTAAAAAACACAACTAGGGTATATCAGCAGAATCCCTCTTTGTTAAACTTCACATATTGAATGTAACTTGGTATTATGTATCAAAGGTGTACAGTTTTTTCAATGAACAACAGGATTTTTTCCAAGTACAGTATTCTATTATACATAGGGGAATAGACTGTAGAACAAGTTTCATGACATAGAGCTTCTCCAGGCTTAAATAAGGAGCATTCCCTTGTCCCATTTGCCTTTCATGTCTTCTGTTGTCTACCTGTAACTTGAAAGTTCTAATTCAGGGTCTGAAAATTCCAGTACAAAAGCAACCTCTGCATAATCTAATCTTGAGTTTCAAATGCAAACAATCTTTTTGTTTGTTTTTGTCACATATGTAGATTTTATTGGTGGATGTGTCTGTAAGCTGTAAGAAGGACAAATGATGTTTACTTGCACTATTTCTCATCTACATACAGCTTCCTTTGCCTCCTCAGCTCTTGATCAGTCAGGCAAGTATGTCTCTTCCCTGTGCTGGTAAACACAGATCTTGCAACCTTCCTCTTTTCACTTCCACATAGAGACTCATGTAGTCAAAAAGCATAATGCTGGGGAGCGTGCCATCTGGCAGGATCTCTGAGTGCACAGAGAGGCTGTGCCTTGATGCAGGACAGTGTGCCCATCTGTTTCATACTCTGACTTCAAACACCATTTGGATTGTGATGAAAATCTGCAGATAAGGACAACAGGATGTACAGGTGGAAGACTTGCAGTTTTACAGACCAGTATTGTACACAATTTCCCAGGCTAGTGGGATTAGTCTTCCTCTACTTTATATTGTTCATGCACAAGGGAGGAGAGAGATTCCTGAGAGCAGAGCTCATCCATAGAAACAGACCTCTAAATTTGTCCCACTTCTTGATACAGTCCAGTATTATGACTGTGCTACATTTCCTCTGAATAACAACAGATAACACTGCTCATCCAAACCCAGGTCTTATCAAAAAGCAATGACTCAGTCATACATCACAGACAAATCATGGGAAGATTCATGTGGATCTAGTTAGAAATTGCCAGTCATAGATCAAAAGACTTGAAACTGAATGAGAAATAGGAAGGAATGGAGGTAGTAGGTAGACCAAGCTGAAAGTTTTGGAGAAATGGGTGAGAGAAACTAAAAATGGAACTAAAAGGAGGCAGGAAATAACTCTACTCAGTATTTGGTAGTGGTACTTTTAATAAATGAAAACTACGTAAGAGACCACATGGGGGCAGAGCTAAATCAAAGATCAATATCTTTCTGAATATTCCTGGTATTTATGTTGAAATGGTTTTATCGTGTGAATGGACCTCATCTGTACTGGCTCTACTTGTGTAAATAATGCATAAGTAAAGTCTGGTGTAAATACAGAATGATAACTGATGAAGTCAATAATGAGTATCTAACCTCTAATGAGCTTTTTTTGATTAGAGATCCACTCTGAAAGTCTTACAGGTCTTTTTCTCAATGCAGCAAATGCTCTAGCCATATGTCTTTGTGTAGTATAGGAAGCAGGGCTAGTCTTTCTTTGGCTGTCCATAGAAATGGCTGATTGACATAAGCAAATTGATTTTCCATAGTCCAGAGGAAGTTCATGGCATACATGTCACAAAAAACCCCTTTGTTTTGATAAGTATGAGAGTAGTAAAAAAATGTAAAAATTAATAGTACACACATTAGAGATCATGGATTTGTGAAGACCTAGAAACTGCATCCTCTGAATTGAAACAAGATATGTTCACTCTTGGGAATTTTACTGTGTTGTTTAAAGAGAAGTTACTATCACACAGGCTTGTAGGAAGTAAGGATTAATTCTCCAGATTTATTGTTGGAGGCACTGTATATGTTATCCGTTAATGAACTAACAAGAAATACATAACATGAAACAGGTGATACTGTAGGCTTTCCATAGTAGAACAAACAGACTTTATTCAGCACCTTGAGGCTATTTGGATATTAAGGGATTTAAAATTTTGGCTAAGCATTGATACCCTTATTATGAGTACTTTCTTTTATTTGTTGTGTCTGTAGCTTTTTTTCTGCTTAATGTACATTAACCTGTAATAATTAGGGCTCCACATATTATAAATCTGTGGCAATTTTAAAAAGACCTCACAAAGAGGTCTAGGCTATGGTTTAAATCACCAACATAAAGCAACGAGCCCAGAAGCTAATTCCTTAACATGTAACTCCTCCTTAAGTGTTGCAGGTGATTACTCAAGCTTGTAGATACAATACATGCACAACAGAGAGTGCTACTGCCTTAATCAGCTCCATGACTTGTATTACTTAATTGAAAAACTAATCACATAACTGTTAATAACCATGAATCATTATGTCATTAATTTGAAATTGCTATAATCACAAGATGCACAATTGTAGAATTTCACTGGTAAGGTTGAACAATTCATTTCCTAATGACAAATGTGCCATAAATGGTTATTGTGCAAATAGTAATTAATTACAAATATGTGTTTCTTTACTTTCAATAATATTTATTTACTTTTCAGACAAGCAAAATACCTGATACACCCCTCCCCCTCCTTTTTTTTAATACTCTTCCTAAATTCCAGGGAAAAATGTTTCTGTGATTCTTTCATCCCAGCATGGGCCTTTCCTAGAGCAGTTCTAGCTTCAGCAAGTAAAAAGGGAAGCAGAATAATTGGCACTTCCTTACAAATGGAGTAAGACTGTCTGCTGAGCTCAGTCAACCAATTTTGCATTACCAAGTGCATCTAGGTGATAGAAACTTCATCCTTGTCCTTATACAGGGATTCAGTATTCCCTTTAGGTGGAAAAAACCCTGCCCATGGACCAGGACTGAATCCAGATCTCTGTGGGTGTTCAATGCTTGTACTTTCTGCACTTCCTTTAGAAGTGCTAGGTATGTCTTTTTGTATGCAGGAAAGTTAGCACACAGCCAGCTACATAATATGTGGTTCTTTGTGGGGTGTGGTTCCTTAGGAGTGTAAGCAGTAAGTTTGAGGTAGTTAAACTAGTTTTCTTCTGAAACATTTATGTAATTTATATGCCTTGTTTGGGCATGTACAACAATTCAGTTTCTCATGTCAAGGGGTAAGTAACAGTACCAGACACTGATTGCATCCATGAGGGTACAGTACAATATCACTGGTTTTACCAGCTGACTTTGCAATACTTCAGTATTAGTTTATATTCATAATAAAAAAATATGAATTAATCAGGCATCTCTGACTCACTACTCAGCCTCACACTCCCTCCTTCTACTTAGGTCCAGATTGTCCAAACTGAACTTGTGCACTTTGCTATGATAGCCCAGGAAGAGAGGTATTACCAGAGTTTCATGTGGGAGTGCACAGAGGTCCCAGTGGATTGAGTTCTTTTTGCTAGGTATGAAATGTGTTCTCTCTACCTAAGAGGATACAATTGCAAACATGAAGATACTGCAGTGCTCAGTAGATCCTGGAGACTAAGGTTATAGCGTTTTATTGAAGCAGACTCGAGGCAAACAAATTAGTAAAGAATCAAATCCATCTGTTACAGATTTTTAATTCCTCAGACTCCTGGGGAAAGTCCAGTGCATCACTGGATAGAAAAGTATGTCTTATCTCTCAATTCCTTAGCTATTGCTTTAACTTACTGTGGTTTATTTTCAGTGATATTATACATTCTATAAGCCAGTTGAACATATACATGGATATGTCCATTAATATTGCATCACACTGCAATCCTGCTTCTAAATTAATCAGAAAAACAGAATAAAAATGTGCACATGTAAATTCACTCTTGTTCATTGCTCTGTCTTGAGCCACAGTGGACTAAGCTTTCCATGCAACATGTGAGAAATTAGGCATACTGACAGCTGTGAACAACTAATTGCCCCTGCCGGGTGCTGACAGTGTACCCCAAAGTAATGTTTTTCACTAATGACATACTGCACTGACCATGGAAGCCTTCCACTATCCCATGGCAAAATAGTAAGATTCCTATGTTTTTTTCATTTAATTGAAAGTGAATATAAGGGACTGCTACTATTGTCTTCTGGGATCCAGTCAGGCTTCTACAGATAGCAGAATTTTAGACAACTGGCTAAAACTATGTTATATCAACAGCTATCCTTCACTTTCATTTGGGAAAAGAGAACACTTAAAATAAAATCCAAACGAATGTTCAGTAAGCAGACTTCTCCAGAGGTGCCATGCTGTCAGTAATAAATTAGGTGGAAAACAGGGTTGCCTTTCTATTGCTCAAAATTAAAATTCAGGAGTAAGTAAAAAAACAAACCACAAAATAAAACAATGAGTAACTTCCTGGAAGCTCTAGGGTGCTTCTTGGGTTTTGTTTTCTTTTTGTCAGCTTTGAAATCAGTGTATTAAATAATTCTTTTGCAGTCATCCAAGAGTGGTTGTTTTTCTGAATATACTACATTGTTTAGGTTCCATATATGTTTTCACACTTATTAGTTAGTGTTTAATCTCCCTACTACTGAATTAGCTATGAGAAAAATAGGATTAAACTCTTATATCCTGATAAGAAAAAGAGTCAAACATTCCATTTAAAAACATAGTACATACTTATGCTTTATACTTCTGATGTCTTACGTTGCACTATGTAACTTTATAATGTGTGTCTTCAAGTAGTGTAAGGAGAGAACAGGATGGAATACATGGAGTAGAGCAGGTCTTAATCGGGAAGGTGCTTTAGCTGTCTGTGTTTGTACCTGTGTAAAATGGAGACACTGAAGGTTGCACTGCTCTGCACTAATTTGTGGCAGTGTGGGGTGTTTCAAGTGCCAATTTTTGAATATACAGAAAGTAAAGGAAGGTATATGGAGGTTACATTAAACTACAAGCTTATGGAGCTGAAGATTATGGGTTCTGGGTTTTCTTTTGTACTGAACAAAAATGATTTGCTAGAGAAGCCATTCAGTGATAGCCGCAAGAAGGCAAAGGTGAATTCCATGGGAATTGCATGTCGTGCTGGTGTATGACTTTGGGGTTTCTTTGAAGACTTTAGACTTCTGCTTTTTTTCATATTTGTCCCTCAAATTTAAAGAAGTTAAACACTTTGAGCCCATGACCCTGTGAGTTTGTTGTCAGCTGGGCCTTTCTGAAAAAATTCTGCCATTTGCAAGGAAAAGAAGAGTAATTAAATAAAAGAATATTTAAAAAACCTTGAAAGAAATTACTTCTGCATGGGAGAGGTGTTTTTAGAAACATTAAGATGAGTTAATTCTGACAAGAATGCTAAGTTTTTAATATGCTAGTTTATATGCTTGAGGCAGTCAGTAATCAAATGCCCAAGTACCGTTTGTACTGACATTTACAAATCACAAGCAGATTTATATATTATGATTCCAGAACTTTATCACAGCAAAATCATACTCTGTTGTTTAAAACAGATGACAGAAGAAGAATTAAAGATTCATGCTTATAAGAATGCAAGCAGCTGTCTAGTGTTTATTATATGAGACAGAAAGTAAGAGGAATGCATTTTAAAAAGCTTAAATAGCCTTCTGAGTAAAGTGCTATATAGATGATATATATTGAGGAACTCAGCTTACCTCTCTGTTTTCCTTCTGTCAAGGAATAATTATTTCTTTCTACTGTTCTTCATCAGTCTTGCCCATTTAGGCTGTGAGTTATGCAGCACAAGAATTGGAGCCGCTTCAGATTTTTTTCTTTTTACTCATTAGATGTCTTAAAAAGTGACTCCTGCTTCCCTCAAAACACCCCCGTTTTGTTAAAAGTGAAAATATCTGGAAAAGCCAGTCCCACCTGAAACTGTGCAAGTTTGGATAACCTTGTTTTGTGAAAGCATTCTCAGGATGGATTTCTAAAGTTGGCTGAGGTTCTCCAGAGCAGTCACAGTGTTCTGAGCAAAGGCATTTACCTGGAATGAGTGGGAGGACAGCACAGCACAAAATTAATCCTGGATTTTTGCCCAGGCAAATGCCCTCACACTGGACTGTCAGGAGGTCTGGGATTTCTCTTCTCATTTATGGCATGTCTGTGATGCACGCTAATACTCAAGAGCTGCGTATGGTTCTTGCTTAATGCTCATAGGAAGCACAGTTACTGCTGTCACAGAATGGTGCTCACTCCTTTTTTTTTTGCAATTAAGGTGTTATTTAGTTAAGAATTTAATCTACTTTGAAATCATAAACATAATATAAACTAATATACCTAAAAATAATGGATAAGATGTTTTTAAGTGTCTTAGTTTTGAGCAGTGTGTGGCATATATGTAATAGCACAACCTCACAGCATTGTATCATCTTGGCTTCCCAGCTTAACCTCAGGCCTGTATTCTCCTTGTTCCCTTGCTTGGTGGTGATGGAACTGAGACTGACCTTGATCGGTGCTTCTGGGCCAGACCCTGACCCACACTCTCTGCTCAACATCCTGCCTTTTGCTTAGCAAGGTCTTTCTACCTCTTGCTCTCTTGTCACCCCTGGTGCCAATTTGCCTTCCCTTATGGCAGCAGCCAGCTATTGCCGCTCCCTGGCACAAACCCTAGTGCAAAACCATCAGAACTTTCATTTTTAACTTATAAAATTGACAGGTGTAATACTTAAGCCAAGAACTTCTTATATGGCAGTATGAATTCTGGGAATTCGATGGAGTTAATGAAGTGAACATGTTAATGAGCAGTTGCATGCAGTTCTTCACTAATATTCAAGCTTCACATCATAAAGTAATACCATTCATCCAAATGTAGTTTGGTTTTGACAGTATTGGTTTCATTCTTTCTGAAAACATTCTCAGGATCTCATCACTGCATAAATTCAGGTTTTTATACAAAATGAATATTTCTGCTTTTATGAACACCACTAACTATGAAATCCATAGCATTTAAAATACTAACATTTTCTTAGTAATAAAAGAAATTAAATATTTTATGTAGGCAAAGATTTTTTTTTTACTTCAGCAAATACTTTCTATTAGTCCTTTCCAAAATNGATCTCATCACTGCATAAATTCAGGTTTTTATACAAAATGAATATTTCTGCTTTTATGAACACCACTAACTATGAAATCCATAGCATTTAAAATACTAACATTTTCTTAGTAATAAAAGAAATTAAATATTTTATGTAGGCAAAGATTTTTTTTTTTACTTCAGCAAATACTTTCTATTAGTCCTTTCCAAAAGATTCTGCTCTCCTGAGAGTTGAAACATTTATTTCAAATGAAGCAACAAAAAAATCTATCTGTACTGACAGATGGGCCAATCAGCAGTCATCATAAAAGAAAATATAATTATAATTATTGCTGTATAATTATCTTATAGTACTATTTCTATCTATAAAATATTTTAGATTGCAACACTAGCAGAAACACATTGGATTTTCTACTATTTAAACCAATAGGGCATATACTGGCAAAGTAGAAAATATAAAAGCATAAGCTGCTCTTTTGCTTCACTGAGTCAGTGAATAAGCTTTACATGCTAGACCAAAGTGCTGCTGCACCTGAAGATTTTAATTTACAGTTCTCCAGAAAGCGACTTGGAGATAAAAATAAAGGAGAAATATGCAGTTTTGAGAAAAAGCATCATGTAGGTTCAGTCGTTCATTCTTCCTCCTGAAATGTTACGTTTGTGGATTGCAAGCTGGTCCTGCTGCTTCTTGTCAGAGCAGAGCCCACAGTCGCCATGGGTTACATGATAAAATGGTAATTGAATAATTCTCTGCATCCACTGCACTTTTTATCAGCAGCTAGAAAATCATTCCTGTAACAGAAGGAGTGAAAAAGGATTCCCATGGAATGAAGGATCTAATGCACAGCTAATCTATTTTGTGGACATGATGTCGGTCTCATAATAAAATATGCTTCTTCCTGTACAGAACAGATAATTTTATTTCTGTAACTTATTATTATTTGTGAAAGTCTTCCACATTTTCTACCTCATCCTTATTTGTTTCGTTCAGGATTAGAAAAATGCTGAATACCAAACTACTGGCCAATTGGAAATCAGCTTCAGGTCTGAGATATCCTTTTGGCTTTTGTTAACTTTAAAATACGTAAGTATTTCAGGGGAACAGATTTTTTACTGCACTATCAAACTGGGGTCTAACTTCACAGATCTCAGGAGGAAACCTAAGAAGCAGCTCCCACATTCAGTGATTGCTTTTCTTTTTCCTTCTCATTCTCTTTCTGAACCTAATTTTGTAACTTTCTAACTCTGATCCAATGTTCCTACATTTGAAACAAAGACAGCAGGGTATAATGTGCACTGATATTGACTTTGCTGAATAGGCTCCACATGGAAGCAGCCCTCCATTTTAACAAGCTTTTCAATCCTTAATCATGTTGTTATTTCCTAGAACAAACTGCTTGGAGGTGTTAAATGTCCTTCCATGCTGAGGTTGTGGAGAAATATGGTGAAAACTTGAGACAGAAATCAGAGAAATTAAAGAATTTATGAACAGAAATACCTGGGCAGAAATTAAATTCAGTGTAACTATGCACAACAATTAAGCAGTCTGATGTGGTTGGGTTTCAGCACTTATGTATGATAAAAAAATCCTAAACCTCTGCTTTTGTGCTTAGGTAAATGAGAAGGGAGGAAAATGTAAGATTAAAGAAATATACATCTTTTTACCAAAGCAGTCTCCTCTGCCTTGGTGTAAGAAGATTTTCAGATAGGTTAGAATCAGAGAAGAATCTGGAAAGAAAATGACTGTGGAGTAGGAAGGACATATATCTCATGTGTTGACTGCTCCAAGTCTAAAACTAAAGTTATATCCACTGTTTCAGTTTTACTCGCACAGACCTCCTTACATCTGTTTTGCCTATAGGTAGGGCACCTCACCTCTGTCCACTCCAAACTGAGAAGTAGGTGGATGAACTGCAGCTTCTTTTGTTTCAGAAGCCTGGGAAGGAATCTTTAGTTGTTCAGAATCTGTATGTGAGTCATAGGGCATCTGAAGCTCTCTCAGAGTTGTCTGTCTGATGTAAAATGCTAAGCTGGTTATAATAACTTTTCTGGTTATTTTAATCCTATGTTGGTTAAGCAGCACAGCATCAAAAGCTTCAAAGAGGAGACAAAACATTCTTTTGAGGAGGAGCTCATTGCTGCCTAGAAATAGAGGTGTCTAGAATATTAGAGGCTATAAATACCAATATGGGAAAAGATGACTTACATTGAAAAAAAAACCAGGAATATAAGGCTGAAAAAAGGAAAGTAAGGATGGAGATCAGAAAGCAGTTCTTAAAGGGAAACTCTCTGCTAGTGTTAGGTACAGTCTCAATGGAGAATTAATCTCCTGGTAAGAATTCACAATCTGTAGCCACTGCACTGCATGCAGAATCATGTGTCATGATGAAGGTGCTCAGGCCATTTGGTGTCAATTTCCAAGTCTGACACAGCCTTCTTGAGTAACATCGAGCATGTCAGCTCACATATCAGTATAGATAAATGTCTCAGACCAAATCCTGGTTCAACTGCCATCCACATTATTTGAAATGAAGCAACATGTTATCACAAGCTTCTAATACCTGCTAGAAAAGAGCCTGAATGGTTCTGGTGCTCTGAGGCAAACCCAAGCATTAGCCCATGTAATCTGAATGGTTCTGGCACAGGTGGGACCATGTGGTCTCAAACCAGGTCTGCCTTGCTGATATCCTTATCTCTGCTCTCCCCAGGGACAGGACAGGTGCTCTGAGCCTACCTTTGGCCAGCAAACCATACCTTCATCTGTAAAATGGGAAGGTGGCAGAATGAAAAGCCCCCATTGCAGCATGCATTTGTTCATCAACTACCAACTCAATTGCTAAACCCATCAAATGGGAATTTACTGTAGCCTATAATCTACCAATGTCAATGTGGGATGTATTCAGCTACTTTCCAGCTCTTATCTTCTGTTTTCCCATTCTTGTCTAAACTGGACTGGGCTGCATACAGCTCCTGGAGAAAGACAAGCTGTCCAGCTGAGGGCTGCTAGTGTCTGAACATAGGTTTGTTTTGTTTCCCTGCATTGCCATCAATATGAATTACAGAATTGTTAATGACAATGGCCCTGAAGGATGGTTCTCCTGATCATGCAGCAGCTGTTCTAGCATATCCTGGTACTTAAATGTGCTTGTTGCTCTGTTCTGAGCTGTAAATACTAGGAAAGCAAACAAAACAAAGGATCTCTTATACTCCAGTGCTATCAGCCTGAGTTTTTTATTTCAGGAGCAGTACATGACCCAGAGTTTGCTGTTCCTTCCTTTTGTGTTTAGAAATAGGAATCACTGCATACCAGGCTCAGGGTAGGGGGCTATTGCAGGCTGTGACCTTTGCTGTTCTGGTAGCTGCTTACTGCAGGGTGAGGACTTTCTTCACAGTAACTTCCATGTGTGCAGGACAGCTACTTACTAACAAGAAGGAAGACAGCTATGGATTCACTTATTAGACCAGGAAACACAGGTCCAGGAATCACAGAATCATAGAATAGTTTGGGGTGGAAAAGACCTTCAAAGGTTATCTAATCCAACCCCCCTGCAATGAGCAGGGGCATCTTTGACTAGATCAGGTTGCCCAGAACCACATCCAGCCTGTTCTTGAATGTCTTCAGGGATGGTACATCCCCAAGCAACCTGTTCCAAGATTTTACCACTTTCACTGTAAAAAAGTTCTTCCTCTCATCCAACCTGAATCTCCCCTCTTTTTGTTTAAAATCCACACCCTTTGTCCTATCACAATAGGCCCTGCTAAAAAGTCTCTCCCTTCTTTCTTATGGGTCCCTTTTAAGTACTGCAAGTTTGCAATAAGGTCACCCTGGAGTTTTCTTTTCTCCAGGCTGAACAACACCAACTCTTTCAGCCTTTCCTCATAAGAGAGGTACTCCAGCCCTCTGATCATTTTTGTGGCCCCCCTCCGGTGTCTCTCCAACAGATCCGTATCTTTCCTGTACTGAGGACTCCAGAGCTGGACACAGTACTCCAAGTGAGTTCTCACAAGAGCAGAGCAGAGGGGCAGCATCACCTCACTTGACCTGCTGGTCACGCACCTCTGGATGCAGCCCAAGATAAAATTTGTCTTCTGGGCTGCAAGCACACATTGCCAGCTCATGTCCAATCTTTCGTCCACTGGTACCCCCAAGTCCTTCTCTTCAAGGGTAATTTCAATCTCTTCATTCCTCAGCAGCCTTCCTGGCCAAGGCCATCGATAGTGTAACTCTAGTACAATAGTTCCTGTTTGGTTTGCTCTAACCTGGAGGCTTAAATAGAAGTACTGGCGACATGTGAAAATAGGAACTATCCATTTCTAATTTTGCTTCTTGTTTTATATTGTGAACATAATTTCTTTGTGCTATTTGTGCAATGTCCAGCACACCAGTGCTTTCGAAACCCCCAGTTCAATACATTAGTTTGTGAGAACTTGAATGCCTGTCCTATGTTCTGGCCACTCTGTATCTGCTTTGCTGGTTTGCATTTCACTGAATGTAGAATCTGGTCATCTGGTTTAGGAAAATTTGTTGGTGAATTGAAATAGCTGCTTCCAGCAACACAACCTGGAAAAGTGCTTACAATGACAGCAGTGCTAATAGCAGAGGGCTTAAGTGATTCCTTCTGACATGGTACTTTGTTTGCACTAAAAGCACAGATCTTAAGATAGCAGCCTAACACTGGGTCAGCTGTGCTGATGTTGATGAAAGACCTCAGATTTATGACTCACATTTACTGAGCAGAGGAGCTCTTGTAGTCTAAGGTGTAGCCTTTCCCTAGCTTTTTGCTGTTAAAAGCAGAAAGCCAGGCTGGGCTTGTGTGGCTGAAGCAGTTTTCCTGGGCCAGCTGGCAGGATGGCCATCTGCAAGGGTGCAGCAAGGCTGCAGCTCAGCCCTCCAGCTGTATCCCACTTCCCCATGTTTAGTGTTGCAGCTTCCTTTCACAGCCCCTCTGAACATGGTCTGCCATGTCCTTATGGCAGGAGGGCTGCTCTGCCCCTGCACAGCAGCTGGCAGAGAGCCTGAGTGGGATTGTCACTACTTTTAGTGTCTGTTACTCCCATGGTGTCAGATCCTCCATAAGGTAACAGCTGGCCTTGCAGCACCCAAGCCCATCCTAATATTAAAAGGAAACATGACAGACCCTTTCATGCTTTCATGACTGGATCCTTTGCTATGGCAATGTGGATTGTCTGTCAGCCCTTGATTGCTCTCCACTATGGTGTCTTTCAAAGTGGGAGGGCATGAGAGATGCTGTCTGTGCTTTCTGCCTCTAGACAGTTGCCTTTGGTGAAGCTGTATAGGCAGTATATATTGCAGGTCTATCTTTCTTTAGGAATTGTCAAGCTAGAAACATTAATGATGCTGTTTGGAAAAATAAAATGAACTCAGAATTGCTTAAGGGAGTAGGAAGAAACTCAAGAAACCTTTTACACCTGAACAGCCATTTCTAGACAGCTGAAGGAAACCAATGTTGATGCAGTGCCAGAGATAAAGCAAAATTAAAACATTCCTGTAATGCTTTTCCTAAGCAGATATGATCAGCAAGACCTGCAAAGTGAGATGTGCGTATCGTTTGTGAAAAGACAAGCACTTCATGGGTTGCAAAGGTTTTCTATGTATGCTGTCATAAATATCTCCTGACTAAGGTCAACATCATATTTTGGAGGTTCTTAAAGGTTATTTCTTTTTGAGAAGAAAAAGGAACCAAAGAAGCAACATTACTCTAGGAGACTGGGAAGGAAATAATTGTGTTCACCAAATCTATTTGATATGTGCACCAGGAAGGCTCCAGTAAATGACATTTTTATTAGACATTGTCTCCCATCTAGTCCCCTCTTAGACTGGAAGCACTGACTGTGAAGTATAACTGTTATCATGCTGAGATAAAAGTTGACCGTGCTTCTTCTTCCAGTGTTGGATGTAACTTCATACCAGACAACAGCTCTAGAGCTGGGTGATGAAAGATAAGTACACTCATTTTCAAATCTTAAAACTCAGTCTTGAAAATTGCAGCTTTATTTTAGTCCTACAATGTTTTAAATAATCTATAATGCTAGCATACAAATTCACGTATGTGCTTAGGACATGCAGTTGACATGGAGAGTAGAGGAAGGAAACACAAGAAACAAAGCCAGACTGAGCACTCCCTTTCCTGTTTTCTCTCTGACAGTGTAGAAGAGGCTGTATTCATGAGGACACAAGTAGGTCTTGCAGCAACAGTAAAAGAGCTCTCAAAGGAATTTGTACAAAAAACTGTTTTATAGTATACATTTTTTGTCTTTAGCTCTGACTACACAACAGATGATAACATGAAATCAAACATGACACCCTACCTGCAGGACTTGACTCTGACAGATGGAACTGTGTTTAAATAACACCATGTTGCCAGTTCCAATAAAGAAAAATACACAAAAGCTAAAATCTAATGGGAGAACTAAAAATGTTCAGTTCTTGGAAGTAGACCAGAAAAAGTTGGGAGCAAAGAGCATGCCAGAGAAAACTCTTATGCCGAGATCAAAGGAAAAAGCTCGTCACCAAAGCAGGAGCCCAGGACTGAGAAATGTCTTTCTGAAGTGCTGGAACCTGATATTATCAAAGGAAGCTCAAATACTGTATGGGGAAGAATTGGGCACTTACAAGATTCTTATTAGCACTGAACAGAAGTTTTATTGAAGATAGCATCTCTTTTTGATGAACTTTGGGATCACCTTCTGCTGTCAATCAACAGCTTTGCTATGAATTCCCAGTTATGTTCTATGGGAATCACAAAGCCTGCTGCAAGAATGACAAGCCTGGGAGTAGCTTTGAGAAACCTGTGTTAGCTGTGAATTTGAATCATTAAGAAATTCTGAAGGTTTACACATAAGCCTGTTTTGGAAACATTGAATCACTCAGACTCCAAAACTTCTGTCTGTTATAGTATTTAATGTTCCATTTAAAGTCTCAGTTTCTAATTTCTTGGCAATTATATGAGAATTTCAACTTCTGTTAAGCTACTGGGACTGTGCAGAAGAAAATTGCAAGTAGGTATTGACTGAACCATGAAATGAAAATTAGAATCAGTAGGCAAAGAGTAAAAAAAATGTAATTTTTAATTGAAATCTTATGGTTCCGAATCTTGGAATTGTTTTGATTCTTTGGGCTGCCAGTACTGGCACACTGATCAAGATAGCTGAGTGAGTGGTTCTTATTCAACAAGAATAGCCAAAGCTGCTTCTCTAGGCATACTAAAAGCTCAAAAATACACTCATCTATCAGCTATTAATTACATTTTTCTCCCCCAAAATGTGTGAAATTAAATGTTATCAATTCCAAGCCACACAGAGGAGAACAGAGCAATGGACATCTGCCTTTCACCTGCTTCAGAAGTTCAATTTAAACTGCATGTAAGCACATCAGTAAGACTTTCTATCCTAATGTATGGTAGGCATCAAGGTACACTTTATTAAGGACAGTATACTCTTAAGTGCACAACCATGAGACAGAAAGGGACTGAAGTTGCTGTCTCTACCATTCTGGTTCAGATTGGTCAGGAGCTTTGGAATGTTCAGATAACCAGCATGAAATGAAACCCCATTGGCTCACTATGTCCACTCCATTGCACGCACACTGCTCTGCTCTGTCTTGAGAAATATCCATGGCATCTTGGAATGAGTGACTGATGCTTATGCCATTTTATTTTGCATTATGTAAAGGGCTTAGACAGTCTGTTTTGGTTTTGGTTTTGTTTTGTTTTTCACTAAAAAATTCAAATCAAGACTGTGAGTGTCATTTAATCCACTACTTTCCACTACTATAATAAATCATATAAAACAGAAGTCTTGATCATTTAGTATTTACAGGCTGAGAAGATTTCTTTTTTTAATTGACCAGGACTTGCTACCGAGTTTGTCTTTGTGTGACAATGCTTACCTATCATATGAGTATATTTTTGTAAGCAGATTAACTACATTCCTTTCAGTTACATTTTCTTTTTGTACTTGCAAGTTCAGATAATAACTTTTGAATACCTTTTTTCCCCCACTACCGCTTATTTAGAAAGTTTACCAGTGAAATATTTGAATCTGAAAGATTAACTTTGTAGCATTTCAAAGTGACTTTGTGGGATCTAAAGTATTTACTTAGTTCAACTAAAAGTATTAAGCAGTGCAGCTTAATTTTTCTTATGCCAGCAACAGTTGATAGAGTA
Source organism: Agapornis roseicollis (assembly GCA_002631895.1). Taxonomy (NCBI): domain Eukaryota; kingdom Metazoa; phylum Chordata; class Aves; order Psittaciformes; family Psittacidae; genus Agapornis; species Agapornis roseicollis. Next base: position 15,676 of record NDXB01018762.1, on the reverse strand, counting down.
TTTGTAGTACATCAGTTAATAAGGACATGATGCTGTAGGAACATGTAGTACTCTTGGATTAAATGTATAATATGGGCACATGAAGAGGTTTTTACTCCAGCCCAGAGGCAGCTGGGACCCCTTAAGGCTATTTGCTGTGTGCCTTGGAAAATTGGTGTCACCTGTATCTTGTGGAGAGTGGGGTATAGTGGATGGCCAAGGCTCTTTGCAGGATGGGAGGTTTAGAGAGAGGTGTGTAGAGGAAGGGGTTGGGTTTAGAGGAGCAGTGATTGAGGTGTGAGCAAGGAACTGACTTAAAGTGCTCTAAAAGTTGTGATTGAGTTTTTAACAGCTCCCTTTGATATGGGGAGGTAAAGGATGTTACTTGTTGAGCTGCCTGGTACGAGATGAAGAATATGTCTTATGCTGGATGTTACAAGCTTATCCTGAGGTATGTTGTTTATTTGAAAAAATACATTTCTTGGAGCTTATTTGTATTTCTTCTCCTTGAAAATGTCTTAAAGTAGGCTGTATATCTGTTAGTGATCTAATTGTAAGAGTGTACAAAGCTTATCTATGGAGAGCCAAAAGCTCTTATATAGGGAGAAATAAGGTACACAACTTTGCTTACTGGAACCGAGTGCTTTATTAAGAATGCCAAAATAGTTAACAATTATGTAATAAATAAGTTGTGAAGAAAAGTACTTGAATCAAGAGGCTCAAGGAGTGGGGGGCTTCCAGGGATCTGGATTCAGTTATAAGGTTGGAAAAATCCCTTACTCTTTTGATCTAAGCATTTAACTTTTAGAATTTCCGATCAACTCTGAGATACATCCATAGCATGGGCTCCACTGTGTCCGTCATTTCTCTTATCATACTTATGTATACTTATCCCTACCTTGTTGCTCTGGCTGGGAGTCAGCTCTACTTTACATATCAAGTGACCAAAAGCAAGCAAGGATATAGGAGGAGTAAGGTTGGTGGGTGGCAGATGACCTATAAAAGCAGTACTTAAACTTTTTTGTTGACTTGTGTGTAGTAATATTGCAGTAACTTAATTTTAATAAGTTCCATATATTCTTTGTGTGAGTAGTTATTGCTTTTTGTCTTAAACTGCATTTCAGTTTTTGGTTATTGTAAGTAAAGGGGTGGTGGCCTTGATATTTCCCTAAGTATAAGGTTACTTTTAGCACAGTTGGGTAAGACTGGGGGTGTGTGTGTGTTTGTTTGTCTGGGGTTTTGTGGTTTTGGTGGGGTTTTTTGTTTGTTTGGATTTCTCTGCTTGTTTATTTGTTTTAAAGCCACTTTGATCCATCAGTGACATACTAGGCAGAGACAAGGAGGAACAACACAATTTCACTGTAACCACTTAACAGAAACTGAGGCAAAATGTAATATGTAATCTTTCAACCACGTCTTGTCAAAAGCTGACACAGAGCTATCATCTTTGAAAGCTTTTTTTGTATCTGTTTGTACATTACATCTACTTGTTATTAAACTTGACTTTTCTTTCAGAATTATTACATTGATTCATTTGTCCCTATCGTCTGATCTCTAAAAATTGCTCAGTAGAGAAACTAATAAAAAGTCTTTTCTTGAACTAAATAAGCAATATCCTACCCTTTAAATCCCTGACTGCTTTATTTCCTCTACTGAATTTCTTGCTTTTATTAGTAGAAATAATGAAATAATTGAGGCCAGATTTCTACTTTTTTAAAAAACTTATTTTCCAAACACTTATTTCACCTTTGCTTTAACTGAAGACTTCTGTTGGGAATTACTAGATTTTCCAATATATTATTGCAATAAATGTTGCTAATATTGGAAGCTCCCCCACTACCCCAAATAATGTTTTCACTACAAGAACAGGTTAGTTGTAGCCAAAAAGGTAACTTTTTCATTGCAGCACGTGAGAACAATTCCTGATTTTCCTATAACTCACTAAGTTTTCATGGTATCACAGTTCCTTCTAAGGTAATTTTGCACTCTCATCTAAGTTGGAATAAGCTAAATGAAATATATGTGACGTTAAGGTTTAATATCTGGAATATTACTGGTAAAGAGAACGGAAACCACCCCACTATTTCCCTGGTGCTGCTTGAGAGGACAAATACTGCCCTAATACAATGGCAAAGCATTTTTGGCTGGATTCTCTGTGGGATTGCTGTGTTTGTACCCCTCACTACCCTAGTGCTGTGGGTTGCTGAGGGCCTTCTAAGACTTTTTAGGAGCTGTGTCCCAGAAATGTTTTGTAGCAGGTGTTTTGTTTCATCTCTTCAGAGTTGCAAATAAAAGTGGCAAGCTTGCAGTGTTGGCCTGTTAGGGGCAGATTGGTGTTTATACTGCTGTGCTGATGGTGGTGTTTGTGTAAGCTATTGGTGAGGAAGTGCTGAAAACAGAATTTGAGTGTGCAAAGGAGTTCAAATCAAATCTGCATTATTATTGCTAGTTTTAAGCACAGAACTTGTGTTGTACTAGGTATTAAAGTGACAATGAAAAAATAATGCATCGAACTGACTGTGACTCTTTTGCACTTCAGCACTGAATTCACTAAGCAGCAATTCAGCAGAACACTTGTTTGGTGCAATAAGCTGCATTTCTTGTACCTGTCTTCCAGAAAGTCTCTTTGGTGTGGAATTCAATTTACTTATTCATTTCAGGGTGGGTGAGCAATAGAAACAACATTTCTTCCATGGACTGAAATGTTCTACAGCTGCGTGGTTTTTGGATATAAGTGCATAAACTGGGGAGGTTACAGTCCTCTAACAATCAACCCAAAGCACTACAGGCAGCTGTGTGGTTGCATGTCCTGCAGTTTGCAGTTTGTCTGGATCCTTGCATGTGTGCATAAAAGTTGTAAAGAACTATGGGACACAAAAAGAATAAAATACTTTATGTGGCTTTTTATTACTTGACCCTCCTGTAGCAATTGCGGTAATCTGGCATTGACTAGAGCCTATTCCATACAGCCTTCTTTTGATGCTGCTCCCCTTCATGCGTGGATAGAGCTCCCACCTTCCCCCTTCTTTTTTTTTTTTAAGGTATCAGGAGATTAATTGAACCCAGGAGGACTAATTATTATCAGCTGTGGTGTGTATGAGGTTACTCAGTTCTTGCTGCTTAATTTACAGGATAAAATATGAATACTGTGCAAGATATGAAGTATTTACTCAGGCATAGATAAAAAAGATAGAGACTTTAATGTGGAAAAACTATCTCAAAGTATTTATATTTTCATAGACTATTTTTTCTTAAGAACTCAGAATTTAGATATGACTGAGCAAACTAATTTAGACAGAATGAGGGTCTAATAATTCCTCCCTAATATTTCAGTCTAGGAATAATTTGACTGTACTCTGGTATTTAGTGAATTCATATCTCCTTTAGATGGAAACAGTTTTTTCCTAATTAACTCTGCTGTCACTCCTGTCAGTGTACTTGGTTAAAGGCTCTGTGTATGCTGTGTATAAAAACATATGCAGGAGACGTAGACCCAAGTAGTAAATTCGAAGATGACACTGGATAAGGATTGTTTCTTACAGGAAGCTCTATCAGCCCTTAATGCTGCTTTTCCTCAGGGTCTGTCAACACTCCTGCTCCAGGCCTTGCCCTGAGGTGTAGCAGGCCTCTCTCTTCCTTCACACTGAGCTGCAATTTGCTGCTCTTTTTAGCTTGAATGTAGCAGTTTTCTTTTGAAATCCAGTTTACTCATTTTCATATCTTGGGAGGTTGGGGCCTAAAGGTAGATCTCTAAATGCATGTTTATGTACCTGAATTGAATATCCTCATAAAAGGAGCAGGCGGTCTTCAGCACCTCTGAAGAAAGGGAACTGGTCTCCATTAGGTGCCAACCCTGGATTTAAAGGTTTAATCTTGAGGATTTAAGCCTCTCGCCCCATTCCTTCCTCCCCAGAAAAGTGCTCTTCTATTAGTGGCTCAAGCTTAATGTTTCAAACAATATGGTTCAAGTGTTCCAAGTTTGCAAGGAGCTTATTTAAAACCTGTATGCCCTGTCCTTTTTCTCAATCCCAGCTCAGTGTCTGATTGAACAACTGCATTGGAACTTGCAGTTTGGGACTGTGACTTTGTTATTTTTTGTCTTGAGCTGTCATGGTTCTAGACATAACCTGTCTGCAGCTCTGCAGGAAGGTTTGCTGCGCACAGGTTGATGCTTGCTCTCCCTAATGTTACAGGTCTGGAATGGCACATGCAGTGGGAGTATTGATCTCCAGGACTTGCCTGTCACTCAGCCATGCTCCCAGTGGTGTTTCAGCTTCCAGTTAGTACACTTTGTATTTTCAAGGACACATAGCAATTGAAGGAAAGCAAACAGAACTTTTGTAGAGGATTTTATGAACTAAGTGGTCTTTACTTATACACAAAGTGCAGGAGATACAGCCAAAAATGAGGTATCTATGATTCTGTCTGTGCACACTTCCTCAGTTCTGCCAGCAGGGATTCCTGCTGCTCGTTGTAGAAATCCCTGTAGCTTATACTGCTGTTTTCTTTTAGCTTTCTGATATCTGCTGGCAAAGTGTGTTGCTTAGTAAATGCTTTCTTTTGGGCTTCTTTGAACTTAAAACTTGCTCTTTATTAAAAGCCAGCTCTAGCTTCTTTGTCACAATCTTCCTTTCTCAATTGCCCCAGTGCATGCTCTTTACAGGGAAGCAGAGTGGGCATGATTTCTTTTTGTTCATTTCCCTTTGTTCTAATTTGTCCCCCTTGAAAGCAAGTTTGCTTTTGATAACTGCAATCAGCTATTTCTGGCCTGGAAGGTGTAGCATGTATTACATTCTGCAGTTGATTATTGAATAATTCAATGCACAATTGATGTGGGAAATCTGCCAATTTAAAGCTTATAACATCTATTTGATATTCTGACATTTCATAAACAGTCAAGTTTACAGGAATTTGAACAAAATTTAAATAGGAAAATTTGGTATGACTTTTTGCCCTCAATTATGCAAGTTAAATCAATACACTGGATGGTTTAATTTGACTTATTAAGTATGAACCATGAGTTACTGCAGGGGAATTTTCAGAGCAGTCTTATCTGAGTAGTGGAAATTATGCAAACAAGGAACTATATAAAAAAAAATCTGGTATCTAGAGTAAGTGTTTTAAACTAAGTGGCATCTGTTAAGTTGGAATTGGTTTGAGCAGTACTCTTACTTAGTTGCTTCATAGGGGGATGTGGTGCATCTTCCCAGCAAAATCCATTAGCCATGGGTGGACCTTTAAGAGCTGAAAGAGTCGATGTATTTATAATGGCACTTATGACCACTTTCTGGCAAGGAGAGCCTTGCAGGCTACTAAAGCAATTGCTCAGGAGAAGGAAATCTCAAGTTAAACAGCACAATGTTGTCTAAGAGAATTAAATTTTTCTGTGTAGGATGAATTTTCAATCAGGCGAGGGTAGTGTAGGTAAACCAGGGTTGTGATGGTCTCCTTACTTTTAATTAAGCCTGTGATTGTTTTTCAACAGGCAGGTTGTATTAACTAATTTTTTTTTTTTTATCTGTCAGTAAAATTAAACAAAACTATGTGAGTTTAAGGTCCTGACTGATAACTGGCATCATAATGAATGTTCTTCCTTGCATGTTGACTCACCTAGGACTGGTGAAACTGTTCATGGCTTGAACATAAGGAATATGAGTGCTGAAATTGATTAACCTCTTTGTATAACCTTGGATGAATAGCCTCATTTGTTGCATCACTGGTAGGCTGAATTCTTTGCACAAGGACTAAGAATATATTTAAAAGCTGAAAATCACAGTCATCCTTTTCCTCTTCTGTGCTTCACCCAGTCTGGCTGCAATACAAAGAACTCTTTGGTGCCTGGGCTTGGAGCAGGAATTTTGCATTGCTCTAGCATTTAGCAGGTGGTGTTACATGCCTTTATCCATTGAGCCTTTCAGGACATCATGGCTTAAAGCAAACATATATTATCACTGCTTGATAGACACGTTTCCTCTCCAAAGGAGTTTTGAAAACATGCAAAACTCTACCTAATAGAAGTTCTGCCTGATGTGTGAGTAGGCTGATTATACTGCATGCCAATAAAATAAAAATTGGTCAGTTTTACAAAATGTCTTCACTCTGGCGTCTCCGTTATTGAGAAACATGCAATGTCTTTTGCAGGGAAATTATGAATTCAATTTGAAAGCAGCCAGAAAGCATAATCTTATGCTCCCCAGAGGCTGATGAAGTGGATGTTCTGTGCTGAAGAAAGTGTGTTTAGGTGTTTGAGCTGGCAGATTTCCTTTTGTTGCATCAAGAAAGGAAGATTAAATCAAAATTTCTTTGGATGGTTTCTTATTTCCTGAGAGAAAATATTTTCCTAAACAGAAGATGATGCTATCTCTGCTACAGAAGTTGTCATATTTTCTGCTGAATTAAGCAGATCTTGGGAAAAGCTGGGTCAGCCTCTCAGTTGTCCTCATCGGTACAAAGCCTATGCAGTTCAAAAGTATGATTTTCTGCAATGAGTTGAGCTGGCTGATTAATGAAAACCACCTGTTTCCTTTAATTGGAATGATTTTGAACTGTTCAATAACTTCTATTAAATGCTGGGAAATGCACACAGTAACTGTTTGCTGCTTTATGCCACTCAGCAGTCTGCATCTGAGGGGCTGGCTGATGTGAAGCCCAGAGCTGGGACCATAGGTTTGGGAGATGTCCCTAGACTCAGCTCCATACAATTGCACTGTCACACAGGGTTCACTCCGTGTCTGCCTGATCAGTAGCTGTATGTCAGGCTGACCAGCTTATTCTGCATGTAAGACTGGGGGAGGTGGAGGAGGGAAGGGGGTAGAAGGTTAGGAGAAATGCTCCTGGAGATGCTTGGGAATTAGAGTTCAGCATTTCAGGCACTGAGAGATGACCAAATAAAAGCACTTGTAAGTAAATGCATCATTTCAGTCAGGAAATTAACTTCATTTCTAAATTCAAAATACTAAATTGGGGTGTGTAGAAAAAAAATCTTTTTTTAAGCAACCATTTTTTTTTTTTTTCCTTTTTGAACAAAATTGGGCTGCTCATTAAGCTGAGAAATGCTGATGCAGTCAAGGTTACATTGCTGGACAAACAGACAATTGAATTTGGACTGCAAAGAGCACTAGTGATTTTTGGGTGAAGGGGAGATGGTAGGAATTTAGTTAAATTTGGTGTGTAATGCAGGAGATGTTTTAAAGAAACACTCACTCTGGTTCCAGAAATTCAAGAAGCCTTTCCTTAGTTGGAAATAAAATTCTTACATACTTCTGTAGCACCTCTCCCAGATATTGTGCCAGTCCTGCTGCCACCTTTCCCAGGCTCCTTCCCAGCTGTTCCACTGATAAAAGGCAAATGTTGCATAAGGCATACCTCTGAATTATTTTTTATTTTACCTACTACTTAAACTTATAAATCATTGCTATTCTCATGAGTCTCTTCCAGCAGTGGGTATGCAGAAGTTGTTCACCTTGTCTTTGGAATATTTTTATTGCATGACTCAGTATTTGAGCTGGTTTGCAGTTTTTTATTGCATCCTTTGCTTTACAGACTTACTTGTAAGGTTCTCTTTGCTTGACGCTGACAATCCTACCTGGCACTGGTTATCCTGTAGATGAGAAAACAGAATAAATCTTCTGGAAATGGTTTATTTTGAAGTTTAGTTGTCTTCATTGGTTATAGTTGATATTTACACTTGTGACAGTGCTGAGTGTGGCTTGGGTCCTTAGCTCTTGGACTGCTTTGGTAGTGGCTTTATTTTAATATTTCTTTTGCCACAGAGCATTCTCCAGGGATCCCATAAAGGCCCAGTTACTCTCACCCTGATTACTTTTTTCCTCTCTTTTGCCTCAATAAAACTGTGTTGTGTTGTTTTTTTTTTTGTTTTTTGTTTTTTGTTTTTTGGTGTTTCTTTTTTTTATTATTTTTTTTGTCATAAAAACACTTAAAGATGTTAGTTTTGTTTTCATTATTTCTGTCTGCAGAGACACTTTGTGCTACAGCAAGCCAATGCAAATCTTTGTCATGCATTTTCACATGCAGTATCTCACTCACTAGCCTTCCTCAGATGTTCATAAAAACCTGAATCAATCAGGTTCAAAACAGTTTCTTTGACAAAAACTGCAGCTTTCCCAGTCAAAGCTGCAGTAATGTTGATTTTTCAACTCTTACTTTTGCCCTTCTATTTCAAGTTGCAGTTTGTTCAACAGCCTTGTGTTGTCTCAGTGTGTTTGTGCAAACCTGTCCTCTTGTTTGAGCAGCACTCATTGCTTGATACTGTCAGTTTATCTGTCCTGCCCTGTCTAACCTAACCCCAAAGCCATCATTGGTGTGCTGGGTGTTTCCCTTTAAATGAGCTTGTGCTGCTGATAGTGAGGGCGTATCCTGCAAACTGCTGGGACCATTTTACAATGACTTGTGATACCACTGCAGTCACTGTGGTATTTGAAGACTCATTCCCTGCACTTCACTAGGAGCTGAAGTTCATAGGTGAAGTGTTTCTTGATGCAAAAAGACAGTGCTTTGACCTAAGATCTAGGACTCCCTCACAGCAGTGACTCCCCTGTCTGTGATATGGGCTCTGCAGGTTGACCCCTTGGGGATAAAAAACTGCAGCCCATTAGCCAATGGCATGTGTTTCTTTGCAGGGACTTCTTGAGGTCAGACCACTTCATGTGTCACATAGCTTTCTGCTGCTTCAGCAGGTCAGCTGTTGATGTAGTACAGCTTTGCTTTTACATGAAGATCCTCATAATTTTCTGAATGTCTGTTTAAGCTTGTACCAAGTGAAAGGCAGTTCTTGTGTCCCTCAGTGAGAGCTAACCTAATTGCCAGTGTAAATATAATGGAGGAAATATAACTCGCATCAGTTGAGAAACTAGCTTATAAAGGTGTCTTACTCTTGTGGTTTTGGGAGTTTCCATGTTGTTGGTCTTTGCAGAATTCAGCTGAGAAATTGTCCTCAAAAATACTGAAAAATTAGAAAACAAAACATGCTGTTAAACTGTAGTTCTAGAAAATTGATATTTTAAATGAATGATGATACATTGCAGAAATTAGTGATGGCGCAAGAGCATTCTGGGGAAATAATGAGCTGTCTAAATGGTCAAGAAATTTGCCTTCATTCTGTCACCTCAGATGCACAGGAGAGAAAAGTGAAATTATTTACATCAGGGCTATGTACCTCTTAACACTGTAATGTATTACACTTGTGATGTTGTGATGCTAATCACCAAAAAACTCCAGGACTCTGTCATAAATTGGGTTGTGCTGCATCTGATTGGGCTTCTTGTGCTTTATTCACATCAGAAGGCAATTACATTTTGTGCAAACTTAATCTTAGCAGTTTAATGACGCATATAAAATATGCCTTGCAATTTGTCCTTTATTAATACTGTATATATGAGTTTTCTGCAAATGGGAGGCCATTAATTATTTTGATTCTTGGGTACTGGGGTTGTCCTTCAGGATATAACCTTTGTTTAAATTGCCTAAATGTACATGCAAGAGATATGTATTTTGATCTTTATAAAGACTGCATCACATGCTGTACTACTGAAAGGAGTTATCATAACAGAGTTGATATAACTGCTTAAATGAACTTGGCAAGCCATGTTTCAACAAAAATTGTTATACAAAACTGTGATAGATATGGAAGTTAACCCTGTGTTTGTATTGCATATCCTTTGTCAGTATTTCTCTTCCATTTGTTAATGAACTAACTTTGGCACCGAAGAGGTCAGCTTGGCCTACAGAAATCTGTGGTAGATCAAAAAAGAGGATTGGTTGACTGAATATCAAAAGGTCATTATACACAAGAAATGAATGACCTTGGAGAAATGAGCAGCAAACCCACGATTAAATTCAGTAGCACAAATTGTGAACCCATATGGACTGAAGGAATGGTAAAGTATTTGCCATTCTAAGTTGGGAGCTCTAACAAACACACAAGACACCAGCATGATGGTGATAAATGCAGCTGGAGGACGGATTGGTATTTCTGTGAGAGTTTGGGATGTACTGATGCCTGAGGCCTGGTGAGGCCTCTACAAGAACATGAGGCTCTGGGTATCCAGTATTTCACATCTGTCCAACTAAAGCTTGAAGGCTGCAAGACTGCACCTGAAGCAGACTAATATTTTTATGCCTGACCTTAGTTTTTTTTCTTCTGCTGCTTATAGAGCTTGATTAGAAAAGCATAAATGGACATGAGTTATTAAAATAAAGGGTAATGTTGGTGCTGAATGAAGTTATAAACTGGATAGGAATGCATGTAGGCAAGTTTCAGGATGAAAATTGGAAAAATGGTTCTTGAAATGCCCTCAAATAGGAGTATAGGGAACTTCAATATACTGGCTGTAATAATATGAACAAAGTGATTTGACCCACATAGCTTGTGTTTAAATGGGTATGTTTGTGTGAAAAGATGCTAGGATATGTGTGGTTTTTCCAGAAGTCTCTAATAAGGAAACTGGTTGAAAAAGGCTGAAGGCAAAAGTGGTGTAATAGATATGTCAGATATGGTCTGGGTTGATGATTATTTCAGGGATTGAATGACAGATCTCATTTCTGTACTTCTGCTGCTCATTTAAGCTCATTTTACTGGTTGGAAAGTGAAACCATCAAACATGAAGAGTTGGTGTTTGTTTTTATATAAAAAAAATTTACTTACATTCTATGTAGAAAACTTTTTCAAATGAATGGAAAATATTTCTTGGTGAACAGCTGGGTGTTTTGGTGGTGTGTTGTGGTGGGTTTTTTTTGCCTTTTTTTGTTGTTGTTTTTTCTTCTCCCTGCTCCCCTCCCTTTGGAAAGTGGATAAAACAAATATCCCAAGCCTTTTTAAAAGGGAAGTGGAAGGATCTGTTTTGCTTTTTCTTAAACAAGAAGTTTATAAAGAAATCTTTAAATTTTAAGATTTAATTTATTCTGATAAGAGAGTAAAGTTTTTACTGTGTATTAAAACCCTATTTTTTCATTGGTTACTGATTTCTGAATAACTGAAGTTCAGACACTGATTTCATTTTGCAAGTAATACACATTTGATTGAAGCTTTCTATTTTTAAAGGATACACATGTCACATCCTCTAATGAAATTGGGCTTGATATTAATTGAATGTCATTCAAAATGTTTGTTCTGGTCTAGTCATAAGCCACACACAGTCTACTTATTCTGTGCAGATATGGTAGTAGTGATTGGTAATGTTAAATGTCAGCTGTAATAGTCAAACAGGAAAGAAGAATGATTGGAATACACAGTGAAAATGAAGATAGCACTGGTTTGCTCATTAAACTGTCTGCAGGACTGATGCATGAAAACAGATACTTTTTCTTCAACAGTCTTGGAGGTGCTGCATTGCAAACATTCACAGCACCTTTATTTTTAGAATGCATTTGGATCATCCAATGTGATCTAGTTACTGTCCACCTACAATAACTGAGACACAAATGCTATTATGTGTGGCATTATATCTTGAGAAACAGACCTTACTGATGTACTTTTCTATGTAATTTTGTATCTAAAGCATTTGAACTTAGAGTCTGTAAAAAAAAGAAAATATCAGTGTTTTGGGGCTGAGACAGCAGAAATGAGCTGAGAATCTCAAATTCGGTTTCAGCATAATAGCCTTAATCTCACTTTAGAAATTGCATGTGCCTAAACTACAAGCATTGTTTTGGCTGTGAATTTGTATTCAACAGGAACCATGAGTATTGGGCAGCAAGCCCAGCAAAGGGAAATCATGTGGATAGAGCTGGATAGTGCTTGTGGCATCATCTCTCCATTTGTCTACTTTGGCTGTGCTTGCCAGAAGTCGAAGTAGGAGGATGCTGGATTAGTTCATGTTTATTCTTTCTATGGGATTGCTAAGGATGGTGACAGCTGGGATGCCTAACAGCGTGGTGGGATTTAGTTTTGGTTTTACTTTTGGGTTTTTTTTGGTATTCCCCCTTCCCCCCCCCCCCAAAGGTGACTCTGATATACCAGAGGGCCACAAGTGAACACAAGCTAAAAGTAGGGGAAATTGCTATTAACAACATGCTTCTGAAATATAGACTGATAGTGTCTTTCAATTTCTCTGCTTTCTGTGTGATGAAAATTTGCGGATTAGAGCAACATAGATCTCATTTAGGTGCACAGTGAGAGAAGACCTGAAAGTGCCTTTGCTGAAGGCTTTTTTTTTTTTTTCGGCCTTGTTTGTGCTCCAGCCACTGTGAAAGTGAGGAAGGGGATGTAAAATAGAGCCAACTGCAATATTGTGACCTCAAGCAAAATGCTTAGCTGCCTAATGTTAATTTAATAATGGTAGTTGAAAACTGACCAAGAAGTTAAGGTCAGGAACAACCGGATGTCTTGAGTCCCTCTGTTTTTAGTGTCCATTTAAATGAGTTAATAGAAGGATATAAGTAGCAACCGTAACAATTCTATGATTCTATATGTTCCACATTCACTGTCTGAACTGGCTCTTTTTCCCATCATATCTAGTTGGGACTCTTAAATTAAGCACCCAGAGAGGTTCAGATATCTTGATGTACATGCCTAGCTGAGCTGAATTGGCAGTTTCACTGGTACCAGTGCAGCTGAGCTGGGTTTCAAGCTCAATTCGATAAATACTAAAACACAGTTGAATTTTGCTTTGAAATCAATAGCAGAAGTCATTTGGCTGTGATCTTGTATGCACTCAGGCCACTTCATGCTCTTCTGACATTGTAAAAAAAGGAATGAATTACACTGTGACTCATTTTAAAGCCCTTTTCTGTTGCCAGGGTGTTACTGTGGGTTTAGAGTAAATTTCAGGCTAATCTGTTTTAGTGCATATGAGCATCTATGAGCATCAGGACCATCAGCTTGCTTGGATCAAGTAAATAATATGTGTGTGAATGAGTTGCCCAGTCCCTTTTTGTTCCTGGGTAGCTGATGTGGATCATCTGCAAACATGCACAAAGATAACAGCTGTTGGTTTGCAGAGTGCTGAGTGGGCAAACGAAAGGCAGGGATGAGCTTTTCTGAAGAATATAAGCCAGCAGGCTAGTGGCTGATGGAAAAAATATCCTTTTTAATCTGACTATGCTTCACCATAGTGCCTGGGGTGAAAATTGGCAAAAAATACCATCCCATGAGAAAGACTGGTAGGGGGAAAAGAAATTTCCTTCCTCCTTTTTTTTTTTTTTTGTGGGTTGT
>NDXB01018761.1:66914-101028 GCA_002631895.1 Agapornis roseicollis | reverse complement strand
GAGTCTCCTACATTGGAGATATTCAGGGCCCGCCTGGACAAGTTCCTGTGTGATGTAATTTAGTTACCCTGCTCTTGCAGGGGGGTTAGATTAGATGATCTTTCGAGATCCCTTCCAACCCTTAGGATTCTGTGATTCTGTGATTGTTTGGAAAATCCATACTGAATTTCTGTATCCTCAGACTCTTATTTAGTCTATTCAATAAAAAAAAAAAGGTGAATGTTCTAATTTAGAAACTCATAGTCAATACCAGGTCCATGATAAGATGCACCTTTGTTGATTCTTCAGGCAGCACAGATGCATTGTGCATTTTGAAATCGATAAGCTCTTATGCATGTCTAAATCCATGTGAAACAGCAAGCAGTGGATCAGCTGAAAGGAAATTTAGAGTACACCAGCCATGCCAGTTGCATTGCACAGTGTTGATTCCTGATACGCTGGACTGGGCCTGCCCCTGGTTGTCATTATGGCCTGCCCTGCTCCCTCATTCTATCCTGTGTAGAGCCCTCCTGTTCTTTTCAGTGAATTAATTCTGCAAAAGGTGAAAAACCTTCCAAGAAAAGGTGAAATGAAAATGAAGTTTAGCCATGTTTGAGCCTCAAAACCACAGAAAATGAAATTGTGATAATGAGAAACTGTCTACAAAACAGCAAAACTCTATGGCATTTCCTGGTTGCAAGAAAAGTACTAGTGCAATTTAGAAAAAAAAATCATCACTCACTTTTGTTACAAACCTCATTGCAAATAACAAGTTCATTGTATACGTATTGTCTTCCAAATATTTGTCTCCTATGTCCTGGCTGCCAGGGAATGCCAGTCGTAGCATAAATATGTCATTGATAATTTGTCAGTTTGCCCTACTAATGACAGAAACTGTGACTATCAAAAATAATTTAAAAAGATTTCTTAAATAATATCTGTCACTTAGAAATTCATTGAAGAATCCTATTTATTAAATAAGCAACAAACACAGCACTGTTTGTAGATAAGCCATGTAATATTTTATTGGAAAAACTGATGTGTTTAGCTGAATCAAACATCAATAAATGCAGTCCAGACAAGTTAAATACACAGCACAGAAAGTCAATTTCGTTGAGCTTTATTTTTAATTATTCCTCTCCCCAGTTAGCTCTTTTAATTTTAGAATGAAACTCAAGCTTTGAAAAAGATGAGAGACATCACAGTTTTCAGGTTTGGGAGAACCATATAGGCTCTATTATCTTCATTAGATTAAAGATTCTTCATGATCTTTTAAAAAAACAATAAATCTGGTTTTGAAGTTTGCTTTCATGTATGAGAAGAAACCTCAAAGAATAAGATAAGTATGAGCTATATGGGGCGAGAGTAAGCCTTGCTATGGCTTGGTCAGTCTCAAATTGTGTATTCACTCAGACTTGACACAATGCAACAAAACCTAAGGAATAAAGAGACGTAGTCAAATTTATGACATGGAGGGAGTGAAAGTCCTCCAAATTACTTTGTTGCAATGAAGAAACTGAAAACATTTTTTTTTTTTACAAAAGCATCAATTTGAGTAAAATATTTTGCAGATATTATCTCATGAGGTTGGGGATTTGTTTGTCTTTTTTTTTTTAATNTTATGACATGGAGGGAGTGAAAGTCCTCCAAATTACTTTGTTGCAATGAAGAAACTGAAAACATTTTTTTTTTACAAAAGCATCAATTTGAGTAAAATATTTTGCAGATATTATCTCATGAGGTTGGGGATTTGTTTGTCTTTTTTTTTTTAATAAAAATGCCTTTTTCAGTTGGAAAGTATACAAATACATTGATCAAACTTTGCTCAACTTAAAGTTATTCTGACTGCAATAAATGCGTACGATTTATGGATTAACAGCCAGTTGATCTGGTAATTCACAAATTGTTTATTAATTAACAAACAACCATTTCTTAAGAAACACCTGTATACTGGAAACTATGGTGCAGTAACTGTTTTTGCATCATGAAAAGGCATTTAGTCCTTGTAACAAATACTGCTCAGTGTACACGAATGACAACGGTTGTTCACACAGGGAAGTGTGACTACAGAGGCCAGAGTGCTCTGTTACAAAAGCTGAGAGATTGTAGAGAACCGAAGGTCAAGGAAGTGGTAAAACACAAAATAAATAGGCTAAGCTTGGCTACTGGTGTCATTTCTATAGAGGAGCTTAAGGTGGGAAATAAGAAAATATGTGAAACTTCCTTCTTGTTTCTGGATTCAATAACAAAAAAAGCTGAAGGTTGGAAGAAATAACACAAAATAATGACGGGAAAAACCAGAAGTGCAAAGTTACATATGTATTCTTGGTTTTGGGCATAAAAAGTCTTAAACCTGTACTTTCTAAAAGTTGTAATGTTTATTGTTTTATCCTACAAAAACTGATATTAACTTCTTGTAATTTTATATTGAGCACCCCTTGAAACATAGGATGGGAGACTATTCACCTAACTTTTCTTATCTGTGGTGAGATACTTTGACTGTGCTAGCTAAGTCTCATTCTGTATTCAATGAATAGAATTCAAAACTTGTGGAGAGTTCGTCCATCTATCTGTTTCTGTCAGTTATCTTATGATAGGGGAAACTACCTTCTAGAAATACATTGATTATAGAGGCAGATTAAATTAATAACTTACAGTAGACAGCTGATTTGCAAAGACTAGATGGGTTGACTCTCATCTTAAGTGTAACTTTTGGCTTGGATTTTAAGGAAAAAAAAAAACAAACTTGGATTTTTTTTTCTATATTGATTTATAGAGTGGCAAGAATAAAAAATATAGGCAAAGACTTCTGCAATAGACTGGCCTTATTGATAAACATTGATCAGGCAGAAATGAACGTTTTCATTCTTGTCTACAAAAACCCTAGCAAAATGGAGATGTTGACAGCTTAGAAATACCACAAGCTTCTGCTGTCCAGAGCTAGCAATACGGATTTGTTATGCAGGCTCTCTCAATAAGGAATAGCAAGAAATATTTTGTTTTGTGAATTGATCATGTATTAAACTCAGAAATAGACTGGGAATGAGAAATTTTGAAGGAAAAAATACTGTCTAGTAGCAATCTGTTTTGAAATGACTCAGCTGAGTTGCAAACATGTTACTGACTTCTGTGGAAGGAAAATTTCCTCTTCAGTTCATAAGTAATGTAAAAATTATTTTTCTATTTAAAGGATGGATGGTGGAGATGGAATTATTTTTTCACAGTGAGTATAAAGCTCCAGTTTTCATAAGATTTTTTTGACTATATAATTCTGGAAATAGCTTGTTCAACTCTCTAAAGCTGAAAAATGATAGATTGCATCCCTCACCTCTCATCACACAGTCATTACATGTATCGAGTAGCAGTAGCATAGACAGCATTCAGGAGAATACATCCATGAGTAAACTTAACTGAAAGAAATGAGAAAAAGAATGACTTGCATACAGCAAAGGATGAATGAAAGGGCAATTACAGGTACTTCCTGAGTCACTTTGAAGTGTAATTTGCCAGGGAAAACATGACATTAGATTATCTGCCAGATAAATAAGAAAAATATAGTCATATGATTCTCTGTGCTGATTGATTTTTGTTTAGATTTTTTTCCCTTGAATTGAAATCCAATTCATTATATCTTGCTGATCCAAATAAAACAAACAAGCATGAAAAAAAGCTTAAATATGCAATGCAGCTTGTTATAATTTTTCTGGATATTTGTTCCAGGGAAATAAAGTTACCCCATTTCCAGGAATTTCTTTTAGAGAAAGATAAATTTACTTTGGAGGTATTCTGTGAAAAAGGGGGTGGACAAAAGCCAAGGCAATGGTAATACAAGCTGAAAAATAAAAGCAAATGCCAGACCTTAATGAAAGACCACTGAGGCTAATTAGATCATAATCTCCTTTCTAGGAAGAATTAGAGTTGTTTGACTTATGCACTACTATTTGGTTTGTAATTGAGAGTGCAGAACTTGTTTTTTTTGTTTGTTTGTTTGTTTTTTGTTTGTTTGCTTGTTTGTTTGTTTTTTTTGTTTTTCTTTGAGAAGAAAAACTGAAAGTAGGGAGTTGGAAATTTTTAGATAGAAAGTCACCAGTTGTTTCCTTTTACAAAATTTAGTTTTTCAGTGGCTCTTAATGTTTCTTAATCATCTCTAGTGAGCTTTGTTAAAAAGCTTAAAAATGCAGTTTTTGACTTTGTTTTGAATTGTAATGATAATTATACATATAAGATAAGATTCTTTCCATGTAATGAAAAGTTTTTAAGGCAGGTGCTTCTTTTGAGGAACAGAATCACATAGAATATAACTTTACTGCTTTTAAAGTAAACTTGATAGAGCTTTTTACATTTGTTTTGATTTGGTTTTAGATTTATATTCATTATGTTTAATATTGTACTAATATTCCTAGTTATATGCTCATATACATATTTATGCATGTATATATATGTATATATATACACCACATAAAAAAATATGAGTGGAACCAATGTGATGCCTTTATGATCTTTTCTGCCATTAAACATTACCAAAAAAAAAAGTCTATGTCAAATGAATAAAGAATATAATTTTAGACAGCTATATCAAGCTTCCAATATTCATAACTATTAGGTTTAACTCTGAGGTCATCTTTGAATGTTTGCAGACAGACTAAACCATAAATACATTAAGTTATTTTGTAGCTATCCAGTTACAAGACTTTTAAAAAATCTTAGTAGGGTGTCCTGTAACTTACCTCAACCCTTTATCTGCTCATTATTTAATGGCAATTTTGGAACAACCCCTTAAGCAGCACAATTGCTGACCAAAGTAAAACATGAAATAAATGGGAAGGAAATTAAATTCCTCTATATAAAGCTCCAGAATCGTGTGCAGATCGCAGAATCATTGTGATGAATTTTGAAGGAGGCAAATGTCTTTCCCATTTGATAAAAATAGTTTTGACTACTGAAAGATTATGATAAAAAGGTTTACAAAAAAAAGAATACCAACAGTAAGTAATAGCTTAATAAAGATATTTTGTGTAACATATGTACAAATATTTTATTGCCAAAAGGGGTATTGTGCTGTAACATTAAAACCAGTACAGCACTTTTCTAAATTTCTTCTAGAATAGTCTTTTAAATTATTGATATTTAATGCATTAAAATGTCAAAGATATTTATGTTTACTGGATTCACTCAGAAAGTCTCTAGAGAATTGAGGGTTATTTTGAAGTTCAGTAAGGGAAGGCTTTCTGCTTAAAAATCAATGGCAAATTAGTCTTAACTTTAATAAAAATAAGAGAAAATGTTCTTCACTTTTCTGCAGATAGAATAAAAGCATATTTTGCTACTAAAACTGTAATTTCTTCACCCTTCCCCTTACTCCAGAAATCAATAAAGCCCTTCCCGTTCCCAACCTGACTTACCTAAAAAATCCATTCCCATTTCATATTGATGTGCTGCTTACCCACCCATTCATATGCCTTCCCAGGATTTTGCTTGGATTGCTCAGAGGTGTCCTCACATCATAATCTACTATCCAGCAGTGGTTATCATCTGCAGCATGCAGGAAATAGCACTCTGTAGCTTGACCAGAGGGGCAGCACGTATTACAAATATTATACCAGACTGGGGACTTCTTTTATCACTATTCATTTTGACTACTTTTCCTGACATACAGAGGCCATTAATGAATCTGTAGTGTTAAAGAGAAACATACAGAAAAGAATTGTACTGTTTTTTTCCTTCTCAATTTCTGTGTATGCAGGTAAACATATTTTTCTTAGAGTCTTAATATTGTCATGAAATTTCCGTGATATTTTCCCAATTATGTCAAGAAATAGCATTACCTGGAAAGTTTTAATGGGACTGCCAAAAGCTTTCTCTCAGCATTTCCAGATGCTTCATTTTCTTGGGACATTCGATATCTTTCTGTGAAAGAGAGCAAAAAATCTACAGTTGTGTCTGTAGGAGTAGATTTTATAGTATTTTTCTTCAAAAATATAGTGGTTTAATGTTGTGGAAAGATAATGGTGCAACTTCATTAGAGGTAATATCCTCTTTTAAACCCAAATTGCACATCACAGACTAGTCAGAAATTTCACTGCTGCAGAGCAGTTCTTTCATACTTTATGCAGTGTATGCCCAAGTGTTTCCATAGTGATGTAGGGCTGTAAATACAGTAAATTGAAACTGGCTTGTTTTGGAGTAAAACTGCAGAAAATGTAAATAAAACTTCCTGTGATTCCATAATACATTTGTTTTGGTTTGAGTTGATTTGTCAAAGCAAGAGATGTCTTTTCATTGAAGCAAGTAGTGAAAGAAATTAATATTGTATTTTAGTGAAGGTTGATTTGCATTGTAATTTGACAGTATTAGTTTTAGATACCATTGAAAAGATTCTGAAGTCCCAATCTCTTTCTAAAAATAAGTGGATACTCCTTCTCCCCTAAAGCATCATTTCATGCAAATGAGTGTCTGAATTCCACACGTGATTTTTGTCTCTCTTAATTGATCCACAAAAGTGTGTAAAATATGCACCCAGTGTATAAAATTTCACATGGGGCTATTACTTACTTCCTTTTATAGTGAAGTGTGTAATCCTTGGAAATAAATATTACTTATAAATTTAAAAAAGTTTCCTCTAATGTCTATGAGAATTAGAAATGACTCATTAACTCTGCTTGCATAAACTAGTTCAGTAATTCATCATTTTATGTAGTTCAACAGTTACAGTTTAGTGTGACTGAATTGCAATAAATAAAATTTTACAGTCACAACTGTTAATTTAAGAAATAGAACAGTATGAATTATAATATGAAATATATATTTTTAAAGAAGTGTTTTTCACCTTACAGAATTTCTTCTTCTCAAAATTGCATTTAGTTATTCTTTTCTTGGGAGCGTATGTTAGCCTATGTCCATGAAAACCTATCTGTGAAACCAGAAGCACAGTAGAAATTTTCAGAACATATTGATGAAGAAATATATTTAATAAAGCTAATAAATTCCAGAATGTATTGCTATAATATTTATGGTAATCTCAGTAGATCATGGCAAGAGCTGGGAGCAGGTTAAGAATGTTATGGAGTTTATTAACCATAGCAAGTATCTTCTAATCTAGGCTGCAGATGTGTTGACTAAAGCAATTTTAACTTTCTCAAATTTATTATTGTTGAGCTCTTAGTGTGTTTAATGGGATTTCCTTCACTCTTTTCTTTGATAGGAATGACTCTGCAGTCCAGGTTTATGATGCATTATGACACTACGTATCTCTGGACTATCAGAGTTATTTTATAGTACTGAAGAATCTTAGCTCATAACATGGAAAACAAATTCTAAAGCTGCAGGCATTCTAAAAACTGAATGAAAACAAAACGTTCCTTTGTTCCTTATATTTCTCCCTGAGGAAATGATCATGATTTACTTTAACATAGGCACACTTGCCTACAATTATATATGCAGAGATTTACTAAGAAAATATATTTTAAATATGTTTTCGTTACTTGGAATTTTATGTTGCAGTAAATAACTGCTTGTGTTTTTCATGCTGAATGCACACTTTAGTGAACAGGAATATGTAGTATTATACTTTACCAAGGTAAATAAAAAACTGAGTCTTTTTTTGGGAACTTTAAATAATGATTATAGCTTTATGGAAATATTTTGAAATTTCCTTGGCAGCTGTGCCTCACAGTATGGATTTTTTTTTTTCTCAAGAACTCCTCAACTACATAAACAGTTTCTGTCATATATGGTTATTTTAAATATAACATCTTAAATGCTTACTCATACACAGCAACTTAAAAGCAACCTCCAAAGCTGAAGAAGTATGATTAAAAAATATGCTTCTGCAAGAGTAATGGTGAACTTCAAAGGGAGTTTAAAGAAGAAAATTTGCATCCAATTTTTTTTTATTATTATTATTTAATTGACTTTGCTTAATCTCAAGGTACCTTATAGCAGCCCTCCAGTATCTGAATGGGATCTACAAGGAAACCGGAGAGGGACTCTTCATCAGGGACTATAGAGATAGGAGAAGGGGTAATCAATTCAATCATAAACAGAAGAAGTTCAAGTTCAGTATGAGGACGTTCTTTCCTGTGAGGGTGGTGAGGTGCTGGAACAGGTTGCACAAAGAAGTGGTAAATGCTCCATCCCTGGCAGTGTTCAAGGGCAGGCTGGACAGAGCCTTGGGTGACACGGTCTAGTGTGAGACCATGTCTGACCATCACTGACCATAGCGGGGGGGTATGTGTGTGTGCATTGGAAGTAGATGATCTTAAGGTCCTTTCCAACCATAACCTCTATGATTCTACCTAGGATTCCCAAACTTCAACTATTTTAAGAAATAATGTCTGAAATGTTTAGTGCAAGATACCAGGACTGTTCATCTAGTTTTCAGACATGAAGGTGATTGTCTACTATATCCTCTGATTTAGGATCAGAGGGAGAAATGGGCAGGATGTCTCACTCTCTAGCCAGTAATAGGGAACTAGACCTGCTGTCTGCTGTCCTCTGCTGCAGAGAGAGCTTGCAGCTTGTAGGAAAATTTAAAAAGGTTGGACTGTGTTGGGCACGTAAAGGCATGAAGGATGAAAGAGGAAGTCCTGCTCTCCTTAATAACTGTTCTTTGCACTGCTCAAAATATAGAGATACTTGCCTGCAACAGAAGAATGAAAGTTTTCATACCATTTTTGATTGTAAAATAGACACATTTACATGAGGTTCATTCATTTCTTGATAAAAACAAATTACAAAAAGAAAATAGCTGTATAATACAGAAGTAAATGTTAACAAAGAACTCAAAAGCAGTTTTCTGATTGCATGTCTGTATTTATATATTCTAGATGCCTTACTCCAGAGGTAGTTTAGTTTCCATATAAATACATTATTTAAGTATAGTTAAGCATAGTTTGAATTACTCTATTTTACCCATGTGTAATTTTATTTTCTTTTTTTCATCTCTTGCATCTGACTGGGAGACAATAATAAAAGTTATTCTGAAGTGTGAAAAATAAAATCGTGTTTACATTTATGTTTAACTGTTGTTAACTAGAAAATACTTTTGTCTTATGGCCTCTAAAGTATATGGCACAACATGCAGAAAGAGAGCATAGCTTTATTATATACCATTTTACACAGTATCCCAATTACAGTAGTGTTTATCCAATGTGCTTTCTCTTCAAATATAAATTTTCCTCTGAAGGAAATTTTGTATGTTATCACCTGGAAGAAAATAAGTAATTTACTAATGACTTTTTCTTCCTGTAACTACATATTTACTGCTTCTGTAGCATCATAAAGAGTAAAAAATTGGTAATTACATCTAATTAGAAAACATTAAAATCCTATGACTCAAAAAATAATGAAACTTGATTACGTTTTATATAAGACATAAAAGCTCAAAGTTCAGTTTTACACTTCAAATTGATTTCTAACTTGATCACAGGGGAAATGAAAAGGTTTTGAATGTTTAACGTTATTTGTTTTCCTAAGAGCATTTTAGTGTCTCTTTGTGAGACTGACTGTTCAAAACAAAACTTCCTTTATCAAAAGAAGGGTTTAGTTTTATTTTTATTACTTTCATTTACTTTTTTATATATTTTATGGCTCACCTTTTGGTGGCAATATATGTCAAAATGACTGTGTTAAGGTGAAGGATGAATATTAGAAAACAGTCTTGATAAATTAAAATATAATGGCTATTTTTTTTCCTAATTTACTTTCTAATAGCTTTTTTTAAAAAAATAAAGACCTTTTCCACTTTTATTAACTCAACCGTCAAGAAGCTATAACAAAGAACTTTTACTTTTTGTTACAGAATTAGCTTTTTTCATACCATTGCTCTGGAATAAATGTCCATTTCTATTACAGTCAACTTCACAAAGAGCCATGATTTCTGCCAGAAATTAACTCAAATATATGCAGTTGTATAGGAGAGCAGAGGGAGACATCAGACACAAGTAAAATTTTGCAGTAAACATTGTACTTGCAGAAGGGATTTCGCAGATGAAGAAGGAAAGCATACCATGCATAAAATCATGAAGTAATTTAAAGTGTAAATTTTGCATGTAGGGTAAGCACAGAAAAGAATGTATTCCAAAATTGCTGTTATCACACAACGATAATTCATGCCAGGCAATAGCTATGTTATGAAAGCCTTCCAAGTTATCTGCTTAAAGCTCAGATGCTGCTGCTGAACAACTATCTGTTCTTGGCTAATGACTGTTGCACTATGCATCAGCAGTAATCAGACCAAAATCAGTAGCAATGCAATTACCTAAATAAAACAAAAATGTTCAACTGGATAAAAAGGCTTTCTGAAATTTTTGCAGTTACATATTGAAAAGTCCTCAAGAAGTAATATTTCAACTTTAAAATTACACTTTTGTAAAATGTTTTCCACTCTCCTATACTTCTGAAAAATAACTATGTATAAATATAAGCTTAATAATATGAATGTATGGGAACAATACAGAACTTTGCACACTGTTAACAGAAACAGTGAATATATTTATTTGTAGCAATTAATTTGCAGTGACATTTCTGTGTTTGGATTTTCCACCATATTCACAAAACTCTGAAAATATAAGACTGGAAGACATTAAAGAAACAACTTATTATTAGTACCTTAAAGGAAAATGTGTGAATGCAATTTTTCCAGAAGGATTCAAACCCACATTTGTAGGTGATCTCCTTTGCAACAGGCAGTAAGTAGACTTGTAGAAGACATAGAAACCACTTGCTATTTTAAAACTGAGTTCAGCATACACTGCATGGACCTCATGTGAAAAATGTGGTCAATTACTGTGATGTGAGGCTTTAAGAAAGTCCAGTATGCTGTTCATACTTTTTATATATTTATCCAAGTGTACTGCATTCTTAATGCAATAAATTTAACTTGACATCTCAGAAACTTCTTCCAAAACTCTGAAACTACACCTGTATGCTGCTGTCTGAATACACAGTAAAACACTACCTTCCTCTCCATGCAACTTTGTATAAATCTGTTTTCATTTTATAAAGTCCCACATCTTTTATAAAGTCCACTGGGAAGGGCATGCTGCTGCCAATAGCAGCATAACAAGTTACACAGCTGAGTACCCTAGCTCAGACAGTCTGAGAAAGTCCTTCAGGGGTCTCCAATGTGACTCCCTTGCATTATACTAGGTATTCTGTCATTGTTGACCCATTTAAGCTTTTTTTCTGCACTCCCTGTTCTTAGTAGTTATACATCCTCTATTGCAAATGGTTCCTAATTCTAGGCCATGAGAAGGCCTGCTTCTGTGATATGTGCAATGTAACTGAGTGTGAGAGGATTTTCTTTTTTAGGCAGATTCCCAAGTGTGACGGTTTCTGACCTTTTTTTATTTATTTACTTTTAACCTGCCTTCATAGTATCCTTTTCATACTTGTCAGTCATAGTTGTGGTGTGGATTGAGAAATTTCCAGAAACTCATTTCTTGCAAGTAACATAGCATTTTATTCTTTGTCGAATCCTTCTTTCACCAGGCAGCAACGAACAGAATGAGAGGACACAGTCTCAAACTGTGCCAAGGAAGGTACAGGTTGGATATTAGGAAGAAGTTTGACACAGAAAGAATAATAAAATATTGGAACAGTCTGCCCAGAGAGGGAGTCACCANAAGGAAGGTACAGGTTGGATATTAGGAAGAAGTTTGACACAGAAAGAATAATAAAATATTGGAACAGTCTGCCCAGAGAGGTGGTGGAGTCACCATCCCTGGATGTGTTTAAAAAGTCTGGATATAGAACTTGATGACATGGTTTAGTGGAGGTGTAGGGCATGGGTTGGACTTGATGATCTTGGAGGTCCCTTCCAACCTGGTGATTCTGTGTGATTCTGTGTGAATATTTACTAGAGAGAGAACCTTTATTGTCTTCCCTGATTTAGAATATTAGTACTTTAAGTAATCTATGAAAAAACTTACTGTTTGACTTATTCCTCCCATTCCTTCCTACTAGGCAAAGGAGACCATTAGTAATTTAGAGTGTTCTAAATTATTATTATATGTCATTGATAATAATAACTAGGTATTTATTTTCCAATTTGACAAAAATTAGGATGAACTGAAAACAATTCAGAAGAGCTTATGCCTGAATTTTAAACAAAGGAGGGAATAATTTGTCTGCAAAAATGTTTATGAATTGTCACTGCTCTGAAGTGCTCATCAGAACCCATAAAGTCCCTTGATACTTTGCAAATTCAGTCATGTCTGGATTACTTATCACATGGACCCAGCACCTGTAGCTTTATGGGCAACATCTGTACTAGAGGCAGTGAATATTCACAAATACGAATTTTGCTCTAAAAGTGAAAGTACTTTCGTCCAGTAATAAGATGAAACCCAGTTTTACACATGCTGTTAAAATACTTTGCCATTTCTGTAGAAATGAATTTTCCTGTTTAGTCCTATTGTCCTTTAATGAACTTATTTTAACTGATGTAGTTTCTTTTACAGTTTAAAATGTGTTAAACACGTAATTAACAGTTTAATTCATAGTCAGTGGATTTTAACCACAATTTTTTTTCAAATATTTTTAAAAGAATGAAATAAAGTCGCTTACAAATTTTAAATTAAAATAGGATTATTTTACCCCCTGGTTTCTAGACAGGGGTGCATTGAAATGAATGAGCTGGTTTGTGACTATAATATATTTTCTGTTGCTGAAACCATGCTCCTCAGACAATGCAGAGTTTTGTGAACACAAAACCATATTTCTGTAAAACAATCTAGGAGAATGCAAAAGCAACTATTCCTGTGACTTGTCATCAAGTATTTAAAAACTATGATTATTTTAATTCCCTTTGACTATTGCAATGTTTTCTATATGAGATTGCTGACAAAAATATTTGTGAAAATGGCATATTGGGAGTGTCTACATAAAATGGATTTTAATACATTAAGCTTATGCAATTTTGCTGGAAAACTTAAAATAACTACAACTATCCTAAAGATCTAATATATTGTCAGTGTATAGATAGGTCTAGATAACTTCCAGTTTTAAATAATGTAGTGAAAAATTGTACCTACACTGTGAATATAGACTGTGATGAAATTAGATTTCTTTCAGTGCTGATTGCAGCATAAGGAAGGAGGACTCACAAAGTATGTATCTCATGGCTGCTACAGGATGCAGCTGGAGAATTTGAGTAAGAAAAAGGAACCCACAAATATGCCATATTTACCAGGAAGTGATCATTGTGTTTACTTGTTTGAAAACACTACAGATATGACCAAGAAAACAGAAGGAAACATTCTTTTAGGATTAATTTTTTATTTAAAAAAAAGGAAAATATCTGGCACAAGGAACAGTTTATTTCAAGTGTGGCACATGGTAGAGCCACAAGACAATGTAAAGAAAAGCAAATTTTTGCACTTTACACTTACTTCTGTGTTGGCTGTAGAAGACATAAGGAGACAGTGGCAGAATTGCTGTTATCTTAAGAGTTCTTTGCATGAGAGAGAAGGTCGTTTTGTCTTTTATGCAAATTGCGTTTAAGTAAGAGTGAGGGCATTTGACAATGTATTTCTTCCTATGTGACTGAAAGAGAGCAACAGGTAAGTAATACCTTCTTGTGGGCAACTGCCTTTCACCTTTCAGATACTTCTGTTTCTTTTCAGTGTTTCTCAGCATTTTTGCCAGGCTGCTATTCTGATAAAGCATCGGAATACCCTTACTCTGAAATACCTCTCTGTTTCTCAGGAAGGCTTGTTCTGTGACTCAAATTTTGCTGCTCCCTTAAGCCTGAAGATTGCAAAAAGCAGCAGCACACTGAAGATGCACATAAGGCTCCTAAAAGTAGCCTGGCACACCTGCAGGCTATTTGCCTCAAAACAAGAATTTATTTCTTACTTGAAGGTGCAACTGCTCCTGTCTTGCATTCATACATACATGTATGTGTGTGTTTGTATGTGTATATGCACATATATGTGTAGATATGCATGATTTTCACATTGCTGCAGTCAACCAAGTCCCTCTTTGGCTCTTTTAATTAATTAGGTGATTGTTCTCTTTGAAATATCCTATTCCAAGCCTGAAAATATTAACTTAATGCAGGACTTTAATACAATGTCAAATAGATTACAATCTAGTTATTTTCTGAGACATATGATTAAGAGACTTAACAGCATTGTGGCCTACATTTGCTATCCTTACTCTTTATTCAGGCGCCAATCATGCAGGGTATTCACTGGAGGTTTTAGGGAAGGAGGAGCATAGCAGAGTAAGTCCTCAGATCTCAAAGAGTGGTTATCCTTAGGACATACTCTACTATAATGTGATGAAGAAAAGATATTTAATAATGTCAAGCAAAAGAAAATGCAACAGCTCCTTGGGTGTTTAAATCAAGTTTAGACAAGACGAAATAGCCTCTAGGAGTATGTTCATCTTATCTTTTTCAGACCCTGGGCTGCTTCCATGTTTCTCTTGTTAAACTGCAAATAAGCAAAATCAATGGACTTAATATCAAATCAGTTCCACGACACAGTGATAAATGCTAAATAATCCCAAGCACGTACGTTGCTGTGTTGAGTGGAAGTAAAACTACAGTTACAGTATCTCTCACATGAGCTTGTAGACAGAGGCCAGGTGTACAGTACATATAAGACTGCTTTTAGAAGCATATAGAGCTGCATAGAGGCTTTTTTGCACTGGAAGATGTCACAGTAGCTTCTGTAGTCTCTTCTACTTTATGGGATTAACTCAGTTGATTGAAGAAATGAGAATAGTACTTTGTAACTACTCAGATTGTTCCTAAGCAATACAGTTCAGAAGTAAAATGAGGCAAGACCCTGGAGAGAAGTAAAATAAGTCAAGACCCTGGAGTGTAATGAGAAGCAGCAGGAGGGAGAAAAGCAAATTGGGTACTAAAACTGTTAAATCACAGAAGGATGTGCCTGGCTTTGAAAATCTCACTCGAAGATTTAGACAATCATTAAGAGCAAGCGTACAGTGCTTTTAGTTTTATCAATAGGAAGTTTTATGTGGTTAGGTTAAAAGAGAGCCTCCTGTACCTGCTCACTAACTTCACTTTCATAAAGCACTGTAGAAAGCATGCCTCCTTCTGCTTGTTCCTTGGGTTCAGAGACCCTCACAGAGTTAAACATAAGGTTCTACATAGCAAAAGTATGGACATAATTCAAATACATGATATGCTATTGGTTTCCTTATTCTGAAGTAGATAGCGTGATGAAACATAACGAAAGATACAGATAAATGTACAATACATAGTATTGTATGGATACATGCAATATATAAGTTTTCTTTACAAATGCAGTACTGTTAAGGAAGGAATTTAAATGCAACTTCATCTTGAATCTACTCGTCTGCTTTTCTTTCTGACATTTAGTAACTTTATGTCTACAGATATAAGCTTCCATAGAGGTTTCATGTTTTGCTCACTTACTTAGTACTCCTGTTCTGTACAAGTAACACTATGTGATGATAAAGATGATAATTCAGAGATTAAAGTCTGCAGCTTGATAGTAGGTTATATTAGTAGGCATGTGTTTCATTCAAGCAATTAATGAGTAGCAACAATAAAGATTGCTACTGAATCTAGGACAGTTTTTTTGTTAATTATAACATAAAAAAGATTACTTAAAAACCAAACTAAACCAAACCAACAAAGGCACATGCTTGTGTGACTGACATAAATGTATTGTCGTGCCTTTCACAAAAATAGAAAACATTAACTAATAAAGCAATTAGAAGTGCCACCTTCATCAGATGATTAAGATTTTTAGTTGTGTCTTTTAGGGCCTAAATCCAACAAACCACTTAAGTGCATGGAAAAAGATAAACTAATGCTTAAGGGCATTTCTGGATCACAGCCTGAGATAGGGATACTCACATCTCATGACTCAGAAAATAATAAGCTAATTTTCTTAAGAGCTGTTAGGAAATTTTGTCTGCTAGTACAGAAAAGAGTTACAGTACTTTGCTTGGCATGAGTTACTCCCTTTAACTTAAGCAGCAGTTCCTGACTACTTAGGGAGAAAGGATATTGTACTTGGTTGAGTAGGTAATATGACATTGTGTTACATATTCTACACTGTTCATAAAATAAAACTTAATGTGCCCTTGTGCAGTGTGGCTTTCAACTGCTTATAGAATAATTCAGCTGAGAGTCATTTCCACCAGGCATCTCAGCTGAGATTTGTCAATACATAATCATAATCATACTGAGTTAAATTTAAATATTGAAGGGACAAAAACAACCTCACAGGTTTTCTAATCCAGTGTTTGTCAAGCTGTTCCATGTAAATTCTTATTAGCCTGGGGAAATTCAGTTTCAGTAGCAGTATATGATTATACCTTATTGATAACATTTCCATTTTCACACGCATATTAACAGGAGTTTCAGGAAAAAATTGTGTTTCTACTGAAGTTAAAAACAAAGTCTTTCTGAATTTAATTGGGCATGATTTCATCTTGAGAACTTCTATTCTCAGTGTCCCTCTCCTCATTTAAAAGCAGAATAAAATTTATATCTCGAAGAAAGCTAGAGTGTGACAGTAAAATCTGATATGGAACCAATATTTCAGAAAACTTTAAAAACCCTTACATTTCTCCCTTTCGTGATTTCTCCATCCTTTAAATTCCAATTTTTAAAAGCCTGAAGAGAAAAGAAGAATTTAGCAACTTGACCTGGAAATAATCAGAAAGACAGGCTGAGAGGTAGCAATTTTGGAACTATGCAGGCACTACAGAAAAAGTTTTCATCCTCTGCTGTGTACAGTCTAGATTTAAACATACAATTTGGTTCATAAATAGCTGCAAATTTACAGTCCCAATATTTGGTCAGTAATAAATTACTCAGGAGAAATTTACTTAATTTTTGACAAAAAATCATATTTCAATACATCACCTTGGAGAAGTCTTAAAATTAGGCGGTTCCATTCCTTCCTTTGTTTAGTGTTTCAAAAGATGTATCCATAACTCCTGATAAATCAGTTGCATTGGAATTTAATTACTGTAATGTTTTTTTCTTGAATGCCAGCCAATCACTTCCTGCTATTCTGATATACAGAGCTGAACAATGTAAGATACATTATCATTTTTTAAAGGGAGACTCCTGAAAATGCTGCCAGAAAATTGTCTTAACTCTGCTATTCAAAACAGAATGAAAAATATGTAGGTGTTAAAATAATCTCCCCCCTCTAAACCCCCCTTTTTTTTGTTGTTATTAAATCAAACTGTATTACTTACCAGAATATTCTATGCTTGGTTAATGCTCAGAGAAATTTTTGCATAAATAAACTGAGAAGTAAAGCAATTTTTAAGTTGATATACACCTAGAAAGAGTTATTGCTTGTTAGTACACCGTGCCTCAAAAGTCAATTTCTCTTTTATAAGCAAATGGAAAGTAAATCACTTTATGCCACTTTGCTGAGAGAAGGAATGTTTAAAATAATAACGCCAATATAGCATGATAGCATTCCCTTCCATCAACTCTGATGTCATGTTGGATACTACGATTTTGTATCAGAGGTTCTAAGATGAAATGATTGACATATGAATCATTTTTACTCTGACCCAGGTAAAAACTGGAAAATGATAGGCCTGTCTAAAGGATTTATCTTCGGAGTAATAAAAAGTGTAAAACAATCTAAAAGTGTTCTTTAATGATGCATTTTTATGTGCAATGAAACTCAGGAAAACAGTGACTGAAAGCTATGATAAGAATTATGCTTAAACAGCATTAATGAGGCACACATATTTGCCATGACAACTGAAAGCAATATAGATGCTCTGTGTCTAAAGAAAACATGTTTAATACATCAGACATATCTGATGTGGCATTTTCCACTGAAAACTAAATGTTTACCATCAGTTTGTTGTGTGATGCTTTTTCCTGATTGCTATAAGCAACAATAAAGTCTATGGCTCTGATTTTGTAACCAGTCTTGAGAAACAAATTCTATACAGAGTGCTGAATTCCTTCTAGTTTTTGCATTACGGCAGAGTATATTATTGCAGATGACCAGCAACTATGCCTTCCCTAGGACAGTCCCATAATAAAATCTGCCCTTGTAATAATAAGTTTCTGTGTATTTGGGCTGTGCCCTTTTGGATTTTTTTTTCATGGGAGGGCATAGTGTCAAGAGATCAAATGGAATTACTTAAAAGGAGAAGCAACATTAGACCAGTGCCTGGCTGTTTCTGATCAATGACTCTTGTACACAGCTTCAAACTGGAAAAATGTGTTTTCCAGATATGTTGAGAAAGAATGCTTCCTGAATTTAGTGCAACATGCTTCTACTTGCATAATATACAAAGATTTAAAGGATCAAAACATCAGAGATTTACTTTTCCAAGTTACCTTCTTAAATCAGCTATACAATAGATACAGACTGCCTGTGGATATGAAGCAGCAGAGTAAAACTAAGCCCCTCTGACTTCTAAACCATTGTTTAAAGATCTATAATACATATTTAATGAATAAGAAATGGTAGAAGAAGCATCCACAAGCATTTAAATAGAGACTTTATGAACATTAAGTTTTTATCTTCTGCTAAAAGCCCTTCACCTTATACTTTCATTGTATAAACTGAAGCAACACGTTTAGTGGAATTTGGGTATTTTTAGAATGTTTTTATAAAAAAGCTAATATAGAAATTATGGTTTAGGTTTAGAAGGTATGACTGGAGAATTTCTTGGAATGTATAAATATGATTATATTCCTGAGGAAAAAAAAATTATTGCAATCAGAATAATAAATGATACCATGTCTTTGTGTCACCAACCTTGATGATAAAGAATAGAACTTAGCAATCAATCTCCCTTTTTTATGTTATTATTAAGTTAGAGGATGAAAGAAGCACAGTTAATATAGTTGGATTTTGGTAATGTGTTGGTATAGTATGATGAAATCTTATTCTCACAACTGATTAGATCTATTTGAATAGAAATATCAGACTGTGGTTTGCAGTCTGACTTAAATAAAGGCAATGAGAATGGGCGAAATACTCTGGTTCTGATGGAGAATGATCGTATCTGAATTAGTTAAAAGTCTTGTTTTAAAATCTTCAACAGCATTCTGGAGAAGAGGGCTGTCAGTTATACTTGACAGGGAGGAGCTAACGTCACCTTCAATGGAAGAAAAATTATTTAAAAGAGATTTGGAAGAACGAAAAATAAGTTGAAAGAATAAAATCGTTAAAGAAGGTAAA
Organism: Agapornis roseicollis; assembly: GCA_002631895.1. NCBI lineage: Eukaryota > Metazoa > Chordata > Aves > Psittaciformes > Psittacidae > Agapornis > Agapornis roseicollis. Next base: position 81,871 of record NDXB01018761.1, on the reverse strand, counting down.
GGGAACGCAAACTTCAGCTAGAGAAATAATGTTTGTGTTCACCTGAATGTACTTGGTAATGGCAAGAGATCTGGCAGATGACAAATTGGTAGTGTGGCCCTGCTATGGTATCCTTATTCATGTGTATGCTGTCCAGTTCAACTGTGAAAGTAGGTGCTGTACCTGAGTTGGAAAGTGATGCAGCTACTGGAGATGAAGTGTTAGTGAAAAGGACATCTCTCTCAGACTCTCCATCATGGAAGATTTTACAGACTTTATTTTGAGGACCGTCAACCTCTAACCACCACTTCTAATGTCTGTTGCAGCTCTTTGTATCAGCTCTGCCTACCCATTGGAGCTGCCTAGTTTGGTAGCAATTCAAGTGTTTGATCAGCCTTTTTAAGGCTGAAACTGGACTTTGTATCTTTGTTAATTATTTTCCCATCTCCTTCCTACCATGGAATTGTTTTAAGCACCAAACAGAGGGTTTTTTTTGCTGGAAGGGTCTTGTGTCATCAGTCTTTCATACTCAAGTTATTACACTTTTTATAAGTCAATTAAATATTCATTGAAACACAGAAAAAGTGTAAGAATGTCCTTTGGTGTTGACAGAGAGATGGGATGAAAAGAACCTGGCAGAGAGGCAATAGACAAGGATTTATATGTTGAATGATCTTGCCTTGGAAGGGTGATAATCTTGAATTATGCAGAGCGATTAGGGTAGTTAAATGAACATAATTTAGGTAAAAAGAAATTATTAGAAAATGCTCTAGGAGAATGTATCAGCCTGCTGAAAATATACCAAAACCCCAGAGTTTTGTTTTTTTGAGGTAGTTAAAATTAAAGCTGGAAAAACCTGGCAATGGAACAATAGTTATGACTCAGGAGTATACAAATTTTGCACAAACTGGTTTTTTGTTTGTTTGTTTGTTTTTCTTTTCCCAATAAGCATGCTTTTATGGTTAGAATCAGTCAGTTTCACCGTATTGAAGATGTACCTTGCTACCTGCATGAGTGCAGGTCTCAACCACGGTGCCCATCCAAAAGCTGACAGAATGACTATCCTGGGTGTGATGAAAAGTCAAAATATGCAGTGTTTCATGGTGGCTAGTAGCAGAAAAGAAACAGCATGCAAAAATATAAGTATTGTTACGAATTCCTAAAGGTTAGGTGATGAATGAGGTCATTAAGCAGAAAGACTTAAGTTAGATAGAATAATGACAGCTGAGGAAGTTCCATATTCAATTCCTCTATACCAGTCATGAATTTATCTGCTTCCATTGTACCACATTTTTTCACCTTATGCACGTAAGCTTACACACACCATATAACATATAACTTTTCTATTTCTGTTGTTTGTTTTCTGAGTTCAAGCTCAGAAAAAAGGGTGGAAGTTTGTCCTCTTTATTAGTTCTTTCATAAGAAAGGTTAGAGGCTGGGTAACCTTGGACACCGAAATATCTTTTCATTGACTATAATTTCTGATAAACTATTAGGCATTTTGGGGTGGAGAAGAATGGAATGGAGGTTTCTAATGCAAATAGTGCAGCTACTGACCATATATCATGTAATACAGGCAACCTCTCAAGTGCCAAATTCATTGGCAACCTAAGAGTGTAAATATAGTTCAGCGAAATATCTATGATTTGCAACTTTTTTCCATGGTTTCATACGTCACAATCTGGTAACAGTATGAAATTAAAATCTGTCAGAACCCCTTTCCTGATGTTCTTTATATGTTTCTGGAGCTCTAGCTGTTTTTCCAAGGGCTTTAAGCCACTAGAAAGAGGCATACTACATACTTTTCCGCAACAAAGGAATTGATTCTCATCAAGGAGAAACCATTTTTTATTCTGTGCATTGACTGCTGAAATACTGAAATAAATGAAGTGACACAATTGGAAGGTTTAGCTTTCATAATAATGGATAAACGAGGCAATTTTACAGATGTCTGACCTAATTCCTTAACACTGTCGTACTAGTTGTTAGCCCTGTGGCCAGTTACTGTGAGGTCACTGATTTTATCATAGATTCATATTAGATTTATAGGATGCTGCTTCTTTAATTTTCTACCCTGCTTTCAATTTTTACTCATATATTACTACTGGTGTCTTTGCATGTGTTTACTATTCTAAAAAAAGGATAGGTTTACTAAAAATATAAGAGTCCTGAGATTTATGCAAAAAAAGTACAAATGCTGAGGTTTGGCAAGCAATGATTTAAATATTTAGGTAAGGAAACAATGATCGGATGGCTTTTTTTGACGTTTAGTGTATACATATGCTAGTGTGATAACCTTATTTGCAGGTTGACTCTGGACAATATAAGAAATATCAGTGTACCTTACATTTTTCAGGTGGTGTACTTCAGCAGCAACAATTCTGCATTGCACACCATGTGCCTTTGTGGAATAGGAAGCACTTGAAGTATCTGTTTATAAAATCAGTAAGGTCAAATGTGCAAAAATTTATTTTAAAATAAATGTCAAATTACCTATCACAATTATAGATTATATTGCGTAAGTATTGTTACAAGTATGCACGTGTTCAAGAAAGTTCAATAAAAAAATGGTAGAACAGATATTATCTCACTTGTAGTAGTTTTAACAAAGTCTTTTTAACATAATGTATAAATAATTATGTTAGGATCCCAGATTGTCTAAGCCACAATATTTCTATTTAAAATGACAGAAAGCAGAAGCTATTTGTAAATAGCAAATTGGGATAGTTCATATTTTTAAGTTAACACTTCAAATTACAGCTTTTTAAAATGCAGACTTGAGATTCTTGGGGTAAAAGTTACCTGCTGGTGAAGAGCTAAATACCTGTTCAAGTTTGCAAAACTGTGTATTTCCCATGGCTATTGCAAATCCTATCCTTAGTTGTCTGTAGAAATGGCTATTTAAATATCTAACTATCCATTAGCATAAGAAATAACTCAATCTGGGGTTGTGATTATTTCAAGAATAGTGGTATTATATGCTAGCTCCTACTTTTATTCAGACCTGAAGTTTTCTTTTGCATTTCTTGCCCTTCATATGATTACTGCTGCAAGCAATAATAAGAAAATCAAATATCTAGTAAACTGCCTGTTTTTTTCCTAATTCAGAAACTGCTGGACTCATTATATCCAATCAAATCTACAGGCTCTAGAATTCAATATGTCATCTAAGGTTATTGAAATAAAACACAGCATCAAGCATGATGGGAGTTTTATGACTTTTGTGCATATTAAATGTCTTTTGCAGCAATTCTTGTCAATGACCTCTGGCAGAACTCTTGGTAAGAGGTTGATTGCTCACTATAGAGTTTCTGGTTCTATGTCTAATAAAAAACAAACCAGGCCTGCTGTGAGTAAATTGTTCTTTTTCTCTTTCTTGCAAGGACTGGAAATCTACATATGCATGGTATTAAAGGATGCTGTTTCACAACTGCAGAGAAGTTGGAGACATAGTCAATTACTTTTCTACTTCCTTCTTCATTTTCCTGATAAAACAACTCTGTAAATGTACTGCAATGTATGTCAAATTCAGGTGATGTTTATGTTTTAATCCTTCATAACTTTTACAATACTGTCATAAAGGTACCAGTCTCTTTCCTATAACTTTTACAGGCACTTATATTACCTACCAACTTTCAGAAGTCGTCTATCTTCTCTGTGAGCATTAAAACCAAAACATGTTGCTTTTTATAATATATTCTTTTTCAAGCTCATAAATGATAATATATTTATTCAGTATGTATTTTTAATTACATATATCTAATCAAAGTAATGACTTACTGAAATAATGTTCTCATTTGCACAAATACATAGCATACCCTTTCATGTCAAAAAATGCTTGTCTTGCCATAATTCAGATCCACAGATACCAGATGAGCAAACTAAACTAAAACCATCTGTAATCATTTTTATGAAAACTGGATATTTTCCTGAATTTCAATAGTTTGAATACATCCTCCTCTAGTGAGGAAGTTTTGGGGGTTTGTCAATTTGTTTTGGTTTTTCTCTCACCTTTAACAAGGATTGAATCAAGAAGTGACACAGTTGCACAGTACTTCTGGAGCTTCAGAAATGAAAGATCTACTTCAATTGAAATTTGGTAAAACCCCAATATTTAGCGGATATCCAGGATGAAAATGGGAAAATGGTTGAAGTTGGGAGAGTAAGTCTAATTTGTACAATTCCTGGACACTGTCCATCACACCTTGTGCTTTTGGTTGTGGTGCAGTTCTAGGCAGCTCTCTCATGTTAAATAATTGCAGCAAGGATATACACACTTCCTTGTAGATATAGGCATAGTGGACAACACACAGAATGAACGTGACTCTTTGCTGTTTTCCAGTTTAATTACCTGAACTTGTTTTTAACATTTTTTTGGCATTTTTTTTTTTTTTTTTTTGTCACTTTCACAAAGATAGCTATGTATGTGGGTTTACGAAACCCCGCATCTTTGTGTGCTCATAAAAAAGTTCTTTTTTGTGTTGGTTATGTTCAAGGATTTAAAGCTCTTAGTGCATGTGTGTGAAGAAATAGTAATTTTCAGTGCATTAAAAACAAGATGAGAGAGGGCCGTGTACTAAAGGTTTTGCATTTTTATCTGCAGTTTGGTTGACATGAAGCAAAGGCACATTGCAAGAAACAATCTGAGTCATTGGGTAAAATTCTAGAAACTCCTGAAGAATATTTAGAATCTAATTTTAGACAGTTTTTTACATGCTTTAACAAAGAAATGTGGTTAATCATAACAGTGGTACTCAAACAGCATATTTCATTTGAAGATGTCAAAGTACATTACCAGTATTAAATTTTTTTTTGTCTCAGAACATCCTAGAAGTTAGGTAAGTATTAGTTTACCTTGCAAGAAGAAGAGAGTTTGAAAGATGCTTTTGTGGCTCTGTAAATCTCCTAAGGAGATTTACAAGAACTTTATATATGTTGGTAGATAGGTCTAGAATTTTAGGCTATGGGGTGAAGAATCCTATGTTGGTACACGATACAAAGTTTTTGATTAGGATTTTAGACAATTTAAAGAGGAGAGTCTTATTCCATGAGAAAACTTGGAGATGGATGAAGAACCAGGTTTTCAATTCCTCTGCTGATTTCCTCAGCATTCAGGCTGAAGTTTTGAATTGTATTCTTGGGAGTAGTATTTTTTTTCTGTTATTATTAAGCAGTGATATTTCTTAAGTCCACTAACTGATACAAACATAAAGTTCAGTTGTGTTCAGACCAGTTTTATAAATTATCACTTGAGTCTATCTGAACATAGAGGACAATTTTAATCTTCAAACTTTCATTAGCAAAGAATCTGCTGTTATAAATGACTATTTAATATGCCATTAGATAGTTTCACTGATGTATTTCACTCAAAGGTATACACAGTCTATCGGCAATTCCATCCTCTGGTCTTTGCTTGTCCTGCTTCATCCTGCAGTATTACTTTGTGAGCATCTTTGGTAGAATGTAGTTGAATGAATTCCCATCCCTGCTGGCCTGTCTTTTGACAAGCTTTTTTTTATATGGGATTACTGTGGTAAATTTCCTCAGTTCATTTTTTCTAGACTACTCAATGGCCTCCTCAGCTGCATTTTTGGCTCCTGGATATGTCCTGTAACTCTCTTAGAATTCTCTTCTGTGAACTTAATGATTTCAACTAATCTGCAAAATGCAACCTAGCAATAAGCTCTGGCATAGAGGCGTAATGTTTGTGGGAATTACCAGCTATTTTCCATCAGGCAAAATGAAGCATTACTTAAACGTAACATTATGATTCCCAACACGATTACACTGTAATGCAAATAAATAATAATAAAATTTTAATTATTAATGAACAATATTTTATTTTTTTAAAGCATTTATGAGGATATTTTTGTTACAAAGCTATTCCAGTCTTTTCTGATGGGAGACAAAGAAATAACCATATAAGCAAAAAATATGATGTCTTGTCTATAATAACACTCACATGTTTTATTTCCTATTATTTCCTCTATCTAACAGCAATGGATGACCACACTATACCCATGTTCTATTTCCTTTGTAAGCTGGTTTTCAAAAAACTAGGATATCTTAGTGTTGTGATTTGAAAGTTGTCTTCCTATTTGACAGTACACTGATCAAATCCATAAGTTATATATTTAGAGCCAATCCTGTCCAAGTTGGTATGGGTGCTGACGGAGATTGTCTTGATTACAGATCTCTTTCACATTTACTTCTGCTTATTGCGGTCAGAAACTATGAAAACAAATAAGGTTTTGTTTGATGGTTCAAAAAAAAAAAAAAAGTTGCTCTGTTATTACAGTAATTTATATGCCATTACGGTGCCAGTTATTTTAACTTTCTGATGGTATTTAGGTAATCCTGACTGAAATAGAAGCATCTTAATTTAAGACCTTAAGATAAACAAATTTAGATAAATTTATAAGTTTTAAACAAGGTAGGTCTGCGCTAACAATGTTGAGATTTAGTCTCCAGTATCAATTCATCTATAATCTATATGCTGAACATGTGGGATGAAAAGCAAACGTTTGTTTTTGTGAAAACTTAGTTTTGAAGACCCATGTTCTTCCTTAAATGAAATTTTCCACATTTTATTTCAAAGAGGAGATAAATTTAGAATATCAAGGGTAATTAAAAAACCTATGAATCTTCATTTTCAAGTCTCTCATCTGCTAAATTTGAAATCCCTAATTATTATTCAAAGGTTTCTTTCTGATGTCTTTCTGTTGAAATATTCAGAGAAGCAGACAGTTTTCTGAAACCTGTGTCTTTTAGGAAAAAGAAAGGGTAATTTTTTAATGAGCTCTGAAAGTAGAGTTTTGGTGGCTTTTTTTTTTTTTTTCCCCAAACAAAGTACACGTACTAAATTAATGCCATATACGAATTTCCATTTACCTTTCAGAGATCTGACCAGATATCTTTTATTTGTTTTGTTGGAAGACATCAATTTATAAGTAAAACTTCATGAAAATATAAAAATACAAGGAAAAAATATTCTCACTGATCAGCTGTGAGCAAAATTTCGTAAGATCTAGGAGGAGATATACCTCAAGGAAAATACTTTTTATATTTAAAGAAAATGAAAATCAAGGGGTTTATTAGCCATTACAGCACTTATGAAAGATGGAAAAAACACACTGAAGCCCTCGTCTAAGTACACACAACATAGTTTTACCCAGCCAGTCCACATCTAAGGAAGGTATATAACCATACATTAAAAACTGCTGTTTTCTGCCTAAGAAATATTTTGGGATTAATCAAGTTGAATTACTCTTCAGGAGGAATCTTGAGCTAATGACCCCCAGAATTCAATTCTTTGCAAGTTAGCTTTTGCTGTGCCATAGGTTAAATAAAATCTCTTATTAGGTCATGGAAAACATCAACACTTTTTATCTGACTATGTGAATTATGCATATGAATATAACAGTAAATTCATACACATGTTTTAGCATTTTATTGAAGATATATTTTCCTTAAAATAAATTTGAAGATTTTTGATACCAGAATTAATTGTAATAAATTTTACTCATTATCCCAAAAAACTCTAACAATAAAAAAATATATATATACAAACACATATGCCATTACTATTTATGCAGTTTACTGTCTTAGAACAGACCATTATACCTCATTGTGAAGACAGTATTAAATAACTCTAAGGAAAACATTTATAATGTGATCATGTGAAACACAATAGATATTTTATTGTCATTAAACAAAGGGAAAAAAGTATTCTGAACTCTTTTAGTAAATGTTCATCTCTGCAAAATAACACTCTTTGCTTTCCTAAGCCAACAATACTTAGTAGCTCCTTTGATAGATGACATGTTATGTGTGAAGAAGAGTATTCAGGAAAGTATGGAGATGAGGAAGTAAGAAAATAAATACTCAGTTTGAAAGGAGTCTTAGTACCATGACACTTCATGAAACAAACTAGGAACTATTGATGATGTTGACTGGCTTTGCTTTCCTCATTAGACATTGTTAAGGTAGCACACACTGTCCAACCACCAGCTAACCTCTGTTCTTGCAGTTGTGGCTGCACAGCTGAAAACTCACATGTCCACATGTCCCCAGAGGAATCAGCAGGGCTATGACAGCACTTTTGCATGGATCATGGGGCTTCAAATAGCTGTTAGGTAGGGGACTACTGGATGGCATCTGGTAGCTACTTCAACCCAATAGCTACTACATACTATTTTTCTTTGAGATTTTTTTAAAGACAGTGGTAGTTGTTCTGCACTTTTATAACTACCTTGAGTTGGATTTTCATATCTGATCCGTCATTTCATTATTTCAGCCATTGTTGTCTCCTTGTAATTTTTTAAAATCTATTTTTCTTTTTTTCTTTTCTAGATTGTAGATGCCTGTCCAATTAATCAGGAGGTGGTATCAGATACATGCCAACTTAAATCCTTAATAGCTTATATAAAGCTGTCAAAACAGTGATGAGAAGAGGTTCGAGCTGTACCAGGGGAGGTTTAGATTGGATAGTAGGAAAAACTTCCTCACAGAGAGGGTGATGAGGGATTGGAACAGGCTGCCTAGGGAAGTGGTAGAATCACCTTCTCTGGAAGTGCTTAAAAACGGTGTAGATGAGGCCCTCAGTGACTCGGTTTAATGCAGGTCTTGGCAGTCCTGGGGTAGTGGTTGGACTTGATGATCTTAAAAGTCTTTTCCTACTTATTTATGACTCCATGACTCTGTTGTAGTTTGTTGTCTTTTTTTTCCAACAAGCTATTAAATTCTCTGACACTGTCTCTTTGTTGAAAACCACTGAAATGAGTATTATTCTCGGTAATTTTTAATAAAAAGAATGATGATTATGTTTTTTAAGTATTTGTACTATAGCCCAGCACTTCCATAATCAGATGGTGTGGGTTTTGCTCATGTTTTGATTAAGATTTGACTCCAAAATTCTCACACTTTTGAACTTTGTGCAATAAACTGGATTGGTCTTAGAAAATTACATCAGCTTGTTTTTATTGAGATTTGGCTATACAGTATTTTCTGCTACCTTATTTAAAAGCTTGACCATAGGGATTCTTGCACCATATAAACAGTGTTATATGGGGGTGAAGAATATTTCCTGTAATATCTGGACTAATGTGTAACCCTCCTGATACTGACTGTTGTTACAAGTTAAAAACACAGATTAGGAACCCTGGAAATTAATTCATTTTTTTGCATTATTTATTGCCTCACTATGAGTGCTGTAAAAAGGCTGTACAAGTATTGCAATAATGGCCAGTGCATAGAACTGCATAGTTTTGACACAAAACCCAAGGATTACCATTTCAGTTCTCTGTAATTGTTCAAGTACTACCTTACCTTCAAAGTGAATTTAAGTGTTATGTGTCAATATGAAGTAAAAATTTGTTTGCATTTCTATGGGGCAAAACTGTGACTTGTAGTATGAAATGGAGTTAATTAGCATACTTTATAGATGACTGATATATTTTTCTTACATTTCAGGGTTTGTGTAAATATTGCTTTTCTAATTTGTCCTGCTATCCTTTGACAAGGGTGAGAAACCTGCTGTGTGCTGGCCAGAGCCCAGTAAAGAGGATCCCCATGGTCCTGGTCTGCCTTAAATCCCCATCTGCCTAGCCTGGCATCCCAACCCAAAAGGGGGCTCTCAGGGGGTACCTCTGGAAAAATACAACAGGAGAGCAGATGTCTGGTAATACCACTCTTTCAGCCTCCAGAGATTAGTTGCTCAGGAACCTCCTGCACCTGACATGTCTTTCTGAGTAGATTTAAGCAATTAAGAAGAAGTTCTCTTAGTGATTATCCCCAGTAGACTTTCTAATCTCCCTTTTAAAGACAGTAATGATCATAATCTAAGGTGTGGTATAGGTCGAGATGAACAAGTGGTCTGACTCATTTTAACAACTTTGTATTATGTCTTTCTTTCTTCAGACATGTTTTTGCTGTCTTTAGTCTGTAATCAGATCTCTCCTGTTGAATTTAACATGAATAGCGTGCTTTAAAGTTTTTGTACTTTTAGGTATTTTGTTTTGTTTTACCAAATAAAGAACATATATATAGAAGAACTAAGTATATAAATTAAGGAAAATAGCAATAGAAGGAGGGAACAAGTAAGATAAAGTATGTAGGGGAAGTTGTATTCAGCTGAATCAGTGTATGTCATGCTTTTAATCATGCAACAAATACCTGGTATCTAGCTAGGAGAACTAGAAACAGTTACTACGGGTGTGATTTTGACAAATTTCACACTTTTGTTGCTCTTTCATTCATATTCATAAACTTATCATTAGTTACACCTTGTTTCCAGCAAGAAATTGCAAAGCATATACAGTAAGTGCTATGAGAATCAGATAGTAAGACACCAATTTGATATGAAAATGAAGCACTTTGTGATATACTGAACTCAGTACAGCCCATGGCATTTAATTAGTATTACAGATATCATAATAGCCAGCATTACACCAAGATTATAAAGATATATTGGTGCACTAAAAACTTAATGGAATGAAACCTAAAATGATGGCAGTATAATTTGTTCATGGTTTTCATATTGAACTGTGAGGCAAGATATGTTTCACACCTGATTTTTATTTTGACAAAGAAACATTTGCTTCTGGTGTACTTCAAACTTCTAAGAAATATTGAAAAATATAATTTCATTACATACAGCATTATGGAAGGATTTGTGAGGCAATATGTCTTCTTGAGGTTGTATTGATCTGAGTGCTCTGGGCAATTTTTTGGCATGCATAAACTGTGTTGTGTTTTAAAGCCCTCTCGTCCTTTGTCCTTAAGGTTCAGGCTATGAGGTTCAGAGCACCTCAGGAAGAAGGTACTGCCTTCACTTGTGTATTTTACGTCATCTTTTATTTGGAATGTGTAGCTTTGTATTGTACATCACCTGAGCAGGACAGCTAACAAAAGACAAAAAAAATAAAACAAGTTGAAAAATCCAAAAGCATGTGAAACACATCCTCCACTTCTGTTTTCACAAAAGTCTGATTTTACCTGTCTCATTGCCTTGCTTCCTGTCTGGGACACAAGTACTGTGCTAATGAGGTACATAAACCTGATGTCTGGAGATTTTCAGGATTTCGTACTTCAAGAAAAAAGATGTGAGAGCAGGGAGTTCTTATGAGATAAAAATTCACCATAAATTTTGATATTCTTTTTCTCTGCAGATGTTCTTTTCCAACAGCAGGAAGACTCTTTCCTTTGCTGAGGGCCAGCAGATTCAAATTATCTTGCTTTGTGTGCATTCTTTTGTCCCCCTGCACTGGAGATGAGAGATCTGTGGATGATAATGTGCTTTCCAGGCATCCCACATGCAATCTGGAAGGCTGAATTCCTGTTACATGTTGCTGCAGAGAACCATTTGCACCAGATTTACCCCTTATACAGATCTAGCCCTTGTGCAGATTTACCATTTATACAGATTTACCCCTTGGTGGATTGTTATCAAAGAGCCCAGTCATACAAAATATTAAATGAGTTGTATTTCAGTGCCTAGGAAACAGGGCTGCTATCAGACAACACTTGTCACCGTGCAAGATCAGGATCTAAATATGTGTACTTAGTTTCATTTCACCTTTAAATTAAATACAAAAGTTTAAATGAATATCAGTGCTGATTGTTTACAACTTTTTCCTTAGCATGGCTTTAAACATATATTATTCTGACTCTTAAAATACATTGGCAGCTTCTAATGACTATATTAAGCAAACCTTCAGGGCAGCAGACAAGACAGGATATTATTCTGAGATTAGGGAAGTAAAATGAGAAAGAGGGTTGTGAACAAAAGGCAGACTGAAGAGGAAGAGGATCACACTCACTTTCCGCTGCTGGAGGAAACCACAGCCCCTATTGTGTGTGCTCTGAAAGTGATTATCTCCAGTCACTGGTTCTCTCAGAGTCTAAGCCACTGATTCACTGGCTTTTTATCATCAGGTTTGCAAAGGAGACATCAAAAAGCATTAATATTCATTATAGCAAAGATTCACACCAAAGGGAGTATTAGCTAATCTGTGTTAAAATATTTGCTGGATAAATTTTGTTTCCCAGACACATTTTGAAGTGATTATTTACTCATTCGTAATACTTTCATTTTTGCAGGGGGCTAGACAGCTATTGTGGAAATGAAATATAGCTGGCACTGCAACTCCATGTACTATCATTTTGATTGCATGCATCCAAGGATTATGATTCTGAAACCACAGATGTCTAGGATTTGGCTAATAACAGACAAGATTGTCAGCTGCCCTGTGTCAAGGATAACCACCTCTCCCTGGGAAGCAGGGAGTGAAGCGCCAGAGTTATGTCCTCACACTGTGAGGTCTCTAATTAACAGCAGACCCCCAGGGCAGGCCAGACTGAAGTCAATATATTAAGCCCCTATTGATGGAAAGAAAATCCTCAAACACAATATTAATTCAGAAACAAGAGCTAAGTGTGAGTATTAGAATACTATATCGTTTTGCAGAGGCTGTTCAGTGCTCTTCTAAAATTTTGATAGTTGTTTTTGTTTATGTAATTACTTGCTTAAGTAATTGTGCTTTGTAGTAGCAGAGCCCTATGTGCATAACAGATAGCAGTGTAGAAATGCAATACAATGTTACAGCACAATACTAGGTTTTAGTCATTTTTAGGGTAGTGTTGAATGGGCAATCCAAAACTTTGCACCAGAGCTCAGTGCTCCCCTGTGCTGAAGGGAGTACTTGCTGCCCCATGCTCATGACCAGGGGTGCTTCCTTTGGTCCCCTCTCAAACACTCATACGACCAAAGAGCCAACTCATGCTCCTCAGTGTGTCTGTCCCAGGCTCACGTCTGACATCAGCATATGTACTTGTGGATGCAATAATTCAAGGAACTTGAGAAGAATCCTCTGCAAGATGGACTTTTTGTTTAAAGGAGCATGGATACATACCCAAATGCTAAAATGGATTAAGAAAGTGTCACTAACACCAGGGATGCTTGTGTTCTGGATCACTTACTGAGAAACCTCAATTTGTGGCTAAGAAGACAGCGCCTGTGCTTCTGCATTTACTAGACACTGGGACCCACATAACATCTACCACATTTTGAGCCTCTTGGGATTAATTAACAGTAAAGAATATGGTTTCTCTCTGCAAGAGTAGTAAAAATGTTTGATGCATGGATATTCACAATGATTGTAGAAAGTAGGGATTATAAATGCTCACTCATTTTTGCTATTTTTTTAATTGGTTCTATTTTTTATTGCATTCCATGTTTTGTATCAGATCATCAACACACACAAAATCTGTAGCTGTGTCCTGGTGGTCTGCTTAGCCACATCAATTGCCACTATGGACATTTAAACCAGTGACTCTGCTCTGTGCACTGGATTTTCATTTAATTTACATTTGAGATACATTTGCGTGTAGTATTTAAAGATGTTCATAGAAAAGGTTATAACTCAAATGCAAGATCACTCTTCCATTTCTGCCCTCTCTGCCAGCCATGACAGTGATGTCCTATTAGATCACTTGTGTTGCTGAGCACACTGTGAGGCTTGCTAGGGTCAAAGACAAAATGATTCCTAGGAACTGGCCTACAGGTCAGCTTCTCTGGAAATAAGAGTGACTTGAACATGTTCAGAACTAAATACACAATTAATTTCTTACATTTAAGTTCTCCTTAGGCAAGAGTTTTCATTCCCTATACCCCCTCTACTCTTCTCTCGAGAGATGTCACCTGGAGTGTTGTGTGCAGTTCTGGTGTCCTCAACATAAAAAGGACATGGAGCTGTTGGAACAAGTCCAGAGGAGGGCCACGAAGATGATCAGGAGACTGGAGCACTTCCCATATGAAGACAGGCTGAGAAGGTTGGGACTGTTTAGCCTGGAGAAGGCAAGGCTGTGCGGTGACCTCCTAGCAGCCTTCCAGTATCTGAAGGGGGCCTATAGGGATGGTGGGGAGGGACTCTTCATTAGGGACTGTAGTGACAGGACAAGGTGTAATGGGTTAAAACTTAAACAGGAGAGGTTTAGATTGGATCTAAGAAAGAAATTCTTTCCTGTGAGGGTGGTAAGGCACTGGAATGGGCTGGCCAGGGAGGTTGTGAGTGCTCCATCCCTGGTGGTGTTCAAGGCCAGGTTGGACGAAGCCTTGGGTGACATGGTTTAGTGTGGGGTGTCCCTGCTTATGGCAGAGGTGTTGGAACTAGATGATCTTAAGGTCCTTTCCAATCCTAACTATTCTATGGTTCTATGATTCATTGCTACAAATGGTAACCTATATGAAGGAAGGTGGATATGAGACTTATTTCACATACTGTCTTGTACACTGATGGACAAAGCATAGGCACAGTTTATCAAACAATCTATATATCAAGATGGCAGAAAACCTTGTTATACTGCTAAAATGCTGGTTTGAGATACCTGTGAAATAATTAAAGTAACAGTGACATGTTATATATTTAGAGGGTCACATCCAATTATGTGTCCATAAGTAAACATGCAATATTACGATTCATTGGGCTAATTATTCATGAGAAACTAAAAATATGTAAAATTTTATATGCAAAATTAGGTGATCTTTTAATATCAATGTCATAATGGTTATTATGGAAGTCCATTTCTAGGAGAAACTGTATTTCTTATTAATAGGGTATATAAAACTTGTAGGACTCTGCTCTGATTGCTCTTCCATCAGTAAAAAAAAAGTTAGGTCAGGGGAAAAAACCCAAAAATTTCAATTACATTTAGAGCAGCACCTGAAGGGGAACAAAATCAATGAAAGGACAATACTTATTAGAGACCTGCAGTTGCCATAAAACTGAAACTATATCACACTGACAGTGTCTGAACTTCAGGTAAATTACTTTAAATTCAGTATGGGAGCCTGGAGAAATAATGAAAATGATATTGCAGTTGTTGAAAAAGGGATAAAACTTCTTATCTCTGCTACCTCTCTAGATCTTGTTGGTATTTCGGGGATCAAACACTGATTTGTTATCTATTTTGGCTTTTTT
>NDXB01018761.1:38307-62798 GCA_002631895.1 Agapornis roseicollis | reverse complement strand
AAATTTTGTTTTAAGGATTTGTTTTGGAATTATTTTTTTTTTTTTTTTTTGTTTTTTTTTTTTTTTGAGAAGCCATTGTTCATGAGCACTAGTTTAGTGGAGTTTTATTTATGGAAAGCTGAAGAAATATAATTCAAGAGAGTCCTGTGCTTTTACAGATAAGATTGTGCTGTCAAAGGCACATTGTAGATTACTGAATTGCATCAACAACCCCTTCATGGATAGCATATTGTCAGTTAAAACCATGGAAGAAAAAGAAATTGGCATAGGTGAAAATGCTGAAAAATATATAAGTAAATAACACCAGCTTCATAACTTAGCTGAAACCTATGACAGACATTGGTCAACACAGTCAATATAAAGAGGCACAGAAGAGAAGCATGTATTTATGAAGGTGGATAAGTACAGGGATTACTTATGTGATAAACCTCCAAATTTCAGGATGAGCAATTTTTTAAATTATTGTGCAGTTTTAAATGCTTTCTTGTTCCTGCTCATTTGTCTGCCTTGTCTGGATGTGGTCACATGGTTGCAAGCCAGGGATGGAATATGTCTTCAGATGCTATTATTGTCAGCTTGGTGAAATGCAGCAACTCATCACATGACAAAATGTGCTCATTTGAGCAGCTCATTAATTGAATCTTTTGGATTAATATAATGATATTTCTGTGCATAAAGGAGTTCTGAAAGAATACCTAGTTGGCCTTTTGGGTGCCTGCTTTTCAGGCAGATAATGTGTAATAATATGTTTACATAATATGTAGACAATATTGTTTACATACCTAATGATACAGACAGATATTTGGTAGGATTTTCTTCGGCTCTGAGTCATCAAAATGGAAGGATTTAAGAGTCTGTACACTGCTGCGTATTCTGCAGCCCTCATCTGTCCTTACATGCACATTTAAATCCAAAAGTTTTTAGTTTTGAAAATGTTTAGAAAGCTACTGTGCTTCATAAGGCAGAAAAATAGCTTCAGTAAGAGAGGTGGGAGAAAAAAACAAGTAGTGTTCTTTGAATTTAAATGGTATTTACTTAGAAGTTAATTTTATGTCTTCAGAGGCTCATTGGTAATGTATTTCTACTGCATTGTGAGTTACCCCTTTATAAAATAGGATACATAATACTTCAGGCTTAACTTCTGTATTAAGGCCTCAACCTGATGGAGAAAGTGCAGCTAAAGGTAGAAAAAACACTAGTGTATAACATACATGGTGCAGCCTGTTCTTTAGCTAATGAAAATTTGTCATTAATACTAACCGATTTAAACTAGATGATTATCTTGCTCCTAAATATGTTTGATTATGGAATTTTGGTGATTTTACTCTTGACAATATATGCTGAATTTGGAAAGTTGTTCTACTAAAGTTGTTCAGTGAAAAAGTCTTGAAACTTACATGACAGAAACAATTATCCACACTATCAAATAAAGACATCAGTAAGGAGATTAGTTTTTGAATGTTTAATTTCGGAGATTTTATTTTTCCCTCATTTGTGTTTTCCTCATGTTCCCTCACATATCTCAAAAGTCCGTGAACATTTTCAATACAGAAATTGCCATCAAGCAACATTCTTGTAATGAAAGAAGTCTACATGAAGGGTATATTGTAATGAAAGAAGTCTACATGAAGGGTATATTTTCTCATAGTCTGAAACAAAGAGGCCTACAGTACACAATTTTCCTTTTTATGATTTAACATTTTTCTTCTGTTTATTTCAAAAGCCAATTTTACATTTCATTAGGTAGAACAATATGCCATCAGTCTTACAGGCAATTACAAGCCCCAGTGACAGCATATAGCACATAGAAGCTAAACACGCAATGCAGAAAATAACAAAAAAAAGTAGAATACCAATCTGTTGAATATATATATATATTAATCTATGCATAGGGTAGAATAGAGTAGGTTATTCTAGTAGGAAAGGACCTACAATGATAATCTAATCCTATTGCCATACCAAGATAATGCCTGTTATTAAAGGCATTTTCCATATGCCTCTTAAACACTGACAGGTTTAGGCCATCGAGCACCTCTCTAGAAAGCTTATTCCAGTGTTTGAACACCCTTCTATTGAATAAATACTTCCTAATGTCCAGTCTAAACTTCCCTTGTTTCAACTTCGAACCATTCCCGTATGTCCTGTCACTGGATCATAGGAATTGGAGCTCAGCACCTGCCTCTGCACTTTTGCTCTTCAGGAAGCTGTAGACAGCAATAAATTTGCCCCTCAGCCTACTTTTCCGCACATTAGACAAGCCAAGAGTCCTTAGCTGCTCCTCTAAGGACATGCCTTCCATCCCTGTCAACACTCTTTTGCCCTTCTCTGAACTTATTCAAGAACAGTCACATTCTTATTCATTTCTCAGGGCCAGAACTGCACACAGTGCACAAGGTGAGATCACACCAGAGCTGGATACAGCCAGATAAGCATCTATTTGACCAGCTGCCTATGTGGTGGTTGATGCACACCAGGGTGCAGTTTGCCCTCTTGGCTTGCTTCCATCCCCCTAATCCTTATCCAGGGGCTTGCAATTACATCGTCACTAACTCTAAGGGCTGTACACTCTTCTGTACACTGTGACACCACAACCCTTGCCTGCCTGCCGATCCTGTAGCACTCCATCACAGCATTACAGCCATGGAACTCATTCTGTCAAGTCTCACTCATAGCCAGTGATATCAAAGTTCACCGATGCTTTCAGTTCATGCTATTTGCTTCTCATATTGCATGTGTTGTTGTACCAGCATTTGAGATGTGCTCCTGAGCCCTCCATGCTCCCAGGAGCAGCGTAAATGTTCCCGTTAGGATTGCTACCCTCTGGTAATGCAACCTGTAATTGGAAGTTAAATTCTGACTACTTCTTGTGTGAAGTTGTTTCATCTTATTTGGCTACTTGCATATTTTCTAGTTTCCCATCTTTCACCTGCCACTCATTTATCAGTTCACACTCAACTGAATAAGAGTGATTTCAAAGCAAAATCATAGCTTTCCCTGTTTTGAGGGTGTATTTTGTGTTTGAAAACACAATGAGGCTAAAAAGAGTGCATATATAATCTCATTATTTTCTTCTTATGGTGGAATGTGATGCAAAAGGAGTTCCAGCAGTGATGTGTGTCAAGCAGGAACAAGACACACTTTATATATTTTTTTCCTTTTTCCAAAATAGCTTGAAGATCTCACACAAAATACAATATAGTTAAGTTGTGGCTAATACTTAATAATGACAAGTTATTTATTAAAATGTCTTAAAAGTTTTCTTAATTAAGAAAAAAATCCTGAAAGCTTACTAATTTAAAGGCTGGGGTTCTTTAGAATCCATATAAAATCAATATTCATTCCCCCTGCCTGCCTTAGTTTCTGTACTAACTCTGATGAGCACAGCTGAATGAACTGCTCATAATTCTTAATGGTTAATGAAAGAGATAGGGCATTTCCTTTGTTATTACAAAGGGGATGATTTTTAATTTTCACTTCAGTTATGAAAATAGTGAAGAACATGCACTCTGCCAAAGCAGGAAATTCTTCTAATGTGTGTACAGCTGCCTTTGGTAAAGCTCAGTTTTTTGACTTTTGTGAAGCTGAAATTTTCATTCCCTTCCCCCATTTTCTTGTCCTGCCTGGAACTGAAGTAAAATAAATGAAGTTGAATTTATCAGTATGGTCTCATGGTGTCATACTAAAACAATTGGAATATTTTTCAGATAAACCACATTTCATGAATGCTATTATGCTTTAGCAATTCTTTCTGTTGTCATTCTCTGCTCAGAATCTATCTTCAGTTTCTTGATTCTTCCTAAATTTTTAGATATCTCCTTTTGCCAACCATGTAGATACTACTTTTACATATTCCTTTGCAGAATCAATGTACAATGAATAAGATTAAAACTGATATCTCTTAAGTGGGGTTGATTTTTCCTTTTTTTTTAAAAAAAAAACAAACCAAAAAAACCCCAACAAACAAACAAATAACCAAAGCCCAAACCCCAAAACTTCTGGTTGAAATTTTACTGCTACTACTCTGTCCGCTCCCCTCCTTTGCCCTCCCCTTCTGTCCCTGACAGGAGATTTCCTGAGCACTTGGCTCTGCTGAGGCTTAAGTATTACATTAACTGAAATTAGGCAAACCATTTTCAAAGTTATAAGCAGTAGAGCATGTTCATAGCTCAGAAATGGGCAGTCTTTGCATCTTTCCTGTGGTTCTGTTTAAGTATGCCAGGCCTGTGCAATGAAAATTGGCTCTGGCATCTTCCTTGCTGGTTATAAAAGGGTGGGAATCCATAACAAACCAAAGCACACATTACATCTTTTGCCATCTGCATCACTTCCAGACCTTTGCTAATTTTATGGAGATTGGCCAAGGACTAGGGAAGCCAGAATTGCAATTAAAAACATGCATCTGGGCATGGACTAAAAGGAAAATATGATGGAAGAAAGCAGTCAGTGAAAAAACAATGCAGCCAAGAAAACATAAGCAGAGATACATAACAATTCTGTGGATAAAAAATGAGGCAGGGAGAGATAAGAGTGGTCTTGTGGAAAAGAGGTGAGATTATCTGTAATACAAATTTGTATAAGGCAGAAAAGCTTTGAAACAAGAATGACGTTACCCTGCTATAAAACTTTTAAACCTTCCTGCTCTGAATTGCTTCTTCCTTTTTCCCAGTACCTTGTCAAGACAAATGAATCATGGTGCACTTACTCCAGCTAAAATAAACCCCAGATTTTAGAGCTTCAGTACTTTCACTTTTTTTATCTCCTGAACTGTCCAATGGGAAGATGCATTCATATTGAGATTAATGTGCACCTAAACTCAAATATTCATAGCTGAATATTTGTTATTTTGAAAAAAAGTTGTAAATAACAAGCAAGATAAATGTATCTTTGTAGCCTTTCAGGCTAATGGTTTTGTTTCTGCTTTTTATTTTAAATCAGTGGGATATAGCTGCAAGGTAGCAAAATTGCAAAGGCGTCTGAATGTCCATATAGCATCTAATTGTGAATTTTCTCTCTGATGCAAACACAAGATAATAGGAGGAGAAAGGTGGCTGTTAGTGCCTGAATAGACACATTTGGAAAGAAAAACAAAGAAAAATAACAGCATCAACTTAAGAAGTGGAAATAAAGTAGAGTATTTGTTTTCCATTTTTACTGAACAGGGAATAAAAAAAGGAGGTAAGCCACAGAAGAGATCAGCCACAGAACAGAATATATCTGTCTTGACTCTCATCTGCACTGTTCCTGAATGAAAGAAAACCCTAAAGCAAGTGTAAAAGTATTGTTAATACAGTCCCTTTGAGAATCCCCTAACACAGCTCATGCCAAGATAAGAGACAGGAGCCTCCATGAAAACCAGGGCTATTGAGAAATATAATATATTGATATGATATGATGATATGATATAACATAATATAATATATATAATATAATGTAGTATAATATTTTAGTTGGAAGGCACTTGCAACGGTCAGCTAGTCCAACTGCCTGACCACTTCAGGGCTGACCCACAAAGCCCACTGTGAACCTCAGCGCTAGTGGAAAGCATGGCACTGACTGAGTTAGATGCGCCTTGGAGGATGCAGAAACAGGCTTGTTTGTTTCTTTCAGCAGGGCTGTTACTGCTGCCACCATGGGTACTAGCAATGCACTAGCAGAATGTGGAAAACACATCCCTTGTATCTTCTCCAGCATAGTTGTAGTTTCTGTTAGTGTTTGCCATGGTTAGGATTTATGCTGAGGTAAACTGAAGGATGCTGTCTATCTGTGCTGCTACAACAGTGCAGAGATAGGCTGAATTGCTGTATCCCTGCTTTGTAGAGCAGGACATCAATTGTAAAGCAAAGTGCTTGTTGTGTCATTTTACCTTGTCATATGTGCTACTGGATGCAGAAAAGCCTGCTTTTCTTCCTGTGCAAGAAGCAGAGGTTTATATCTGTGTCATAGAAAAGACAGTTCTAAACTTGGAAGCTTTTCAGAAATTAAAGGAGGTTTACAGGGAAAGGACATGGTTTTTGCAGTGCCAAGACTCTAACACATTCTCTTGCACGTATATTCACAACTCAGATCTACCTCACTCTGTTATACTACACAGGAAGAAATGATCTGGAACTGCTTCCATTATGAATGTTATCAGAGCAGATATTTTTTCCTTGTGATATCTAATATCTTAGCAAATTTGTTAATCATGCAGGCAGCATGAGCTATTTCTGAACTGAAAAAGGGATACAAGACAACTATGTTATTACCACAGACTTGTTTTTACCAGCTGTGTGGGTTATTTAAAGCTAGGTTGTGTGTATAGAGCTGGGCGTGAAAGGGCATGACAAACAAAACTCAATTATATGTCAGACCTTTAAATAAGATTAATTCTACTGAGTTGAAATGTGCACACATGAATTAGTCATTTGGTATATAACTAACATAGTAATCAATTTAAAGGCTCCAGACATTTGGGATTTTATTTATCTATTTATTTCCTACTGCCCATCTGGTGTGCATGCCAGAAATGGTAATATTCTACCAGCCAAATGAGAAAAGTAAAAAATACAAAGGTTTGCATTATAACGCCTACCCTCCAGAACCCCTTAGGTGGAATTCATGTCCATTGCTTAATTTTAAAATATAATAGGGGTAAAAAAACCCAAAACAAAACAAAACTCGTCTTTTAAATTATTTAGAAAATATTCAGACTTTCTGGAGATTATTTGAGTAAAGCATACAGAACTTTCTTGTCTGCTTATCATAACACATCAGCCTGACCTAATAATGTTTATATAAATAGCTAACTAATTTTGAGATTAATCTCTTTGCACTACATGCCCTTAACTCTTATGCCAGGCGTTGGAATTAAAGATAGACAACATTTTGCAGGATTCTACCTGTTACTCTAAAATTAGCTATGGAAAGTTTAAAAACACCAAATGGGATACAAATCAGTGACCCCTATTTATATATATCTCCCTCACCCCCCCCAAAAAAAAATGAAAACCAAACCAAGCCAAGAAAACACAGCTAAAGGAGTAAACAGTGTTCTAGTATTAGAGTATGTGAATAGCTGGAGCAATTGTCCAATGCTGGTGTTCATGTTCACCTATATTTTATATTAAGCAATAACATAAAATTCTGAAACATAGTCCTCATAGCAGGTTTTGGAAGGTATGTCAGCCCGTTGTCCCACTGTCAGCCAAATGCCAAGGGAACCAAATACCTTTTGTATTCCCTCTCTTGTTCAATCAACATGGTTAACCAGTCTGTGCTAAGTGAAACTTCCAGCCTGAGGAGAATGGGTCAAAACCAGTATCTTTCACATAAATTAACCTTTGGATTATTGGTTACTCTTTGAGAAAGATACAATAGATTGGCATATTGAGAAAATAAAGGAGCAGTTTTTCCTTTCATGTCTACACTATTCAAGATTGTTCAGTATTGAGTACTCCAGTGCTGAGATGTAGGATGGAGGTTAGAGAAATGACAAATGTTTTTTTCCTGAAAAGGTTATTGCTGCTTTATTTTTGGAAAGAAAACAGACTTGTGAAACCTCTGTGCAAGATGTACATTCAAGTTCCAGTGAATGAGGTAACTGAGTCACAGAAAAGAATTGCTTGATTTGCATATCTGTCATATGTATTTTTTAATGGTTTAACATAGGAAGTTCTGAGTTCTAAAAGACATATTTAAACTGGTCTATGAAGGTACTCTATCTTTTTGACCACCACTTTGCCATGCTCAAATCCCTTTGGGTGTAGTGCGTAGTAGGTAGCATTTAACCTGAGGTCATGAATTCTGTTCTGGCAGTCAGGTACCTTACTCTAATTGTAACTGAGTGCCAAGTTTTCAAAAGGTTATATTCAAAATCTCTTTCAAATGAAAAGAAACTGCGGGGCAGAGATTTTTATTTTACAATATTTGTTTGTCTGTGAAACATAGAGGAATTTAACCAAAAATCAGCTAACAAGAAACTTCTGCTAATCAGACTTGAAAATTGTCAAGAAAAAACCAGGCATCTCTACTTTATACCGCAGCTACAAAGGTGAAATAAAGCTTTTTTACAACTGTTTTGCTCCTTTATTCATCAGAAACTCTGCTTATCTGTAGATCTTGAAAGACTTAAAGTTTTTTGATAAATAATGAATATAAAAGTGTATTAAGAACTATGATGTTAGACATGTTTGCTTTCTCACTGCACACATGTTCTTCTTACAGCAAAAAAATAATACTGTCTTTTCTTTGTATATACAAGTTGAGCAATCATAAGAGTCTTTGGAATGCATTATAAAAATTTTTATAGCCCTTAATTGTTGCTCCTTAGAAATTTTCTAATTGGTAAAGGTAACTAATCTCACTTTCCAAATTCCCTTTGACTAATGTCATATAGGATGGGTGGATAACAGTTTTATGTAATGCAGTGCATCTTTTTTAAGAGTAGTATTCATGGCTTTACAGCTGGAGAATAGAAGAGAATAGTGCACAGGATGAAAGTACAAGACAATCTTTGGACAATTTACATGCTTTCATGCAGACCCTATGACTAAGTAATGAGAAGTAGTCAAAACCCTACTCCTTCACAGCACTGCTAGCTGGTAGAAGAGGGCATGGGGAGCCAGCAACTATTACATCTTTTCAACTAGTGTTGTGAGTAGGGCCCTTATACTGCTCCTGCTCATCACTAAAGAGCATAGTTTCAAGCCCTAGTACCAACCAAATATTCTGAAATCATCTCATTATATTTGTATTTAAGTACCGGTCTTTATATGGTGTCCACTGTTACCACAGTGGCAAAACATGTCCTGATAATGCTAAACAAGGAAGTAAAAAAATATTGCTGTCTTTGTTCATTGTTGCAAAAATTTATGGGTTTGTGCTTAGAAAAAAATTGAAATTTTTCCTTTAAAGAGTGAAACAGACATTAAGTTCAAGAGGAAAAAGTCCTACTGTGAGGGTACCTTTTTCATTATGTCATTTTCATCTATAATAGCCCTGGAACTTTGTTTCTTCAACTCTCTCACACTGTCTTTAATTTAACATCCTTTCGTCTGTGTAGCAGTTGTACAGTTTTATGCAGGAAACACCCACTTAGTCCTGCTGAATCATGAGCTCAGCCAGCTTTTATAATCAGCTTTTTTGAAATGCTTTTGTATAAAGGGCACTGTATGAAAGGCACCAATAAAATATTAATGACCCATGCTTCCAATTTCAAGCAGCAGGAACACACACATTCAAGCAGCTCAGTTTCCATCTCTGCTAGGGACTGTAGCAACATGAGCACTTCTGTACATTGTGTTGTGTAAAGTATTTTTTTTTTCAGCAGTGCAAAATACAAAAGACTTCAGTGGGAATCCTGGAATATACAGTATAGGTATTTTTGATTAAAGCTGTGTAGTATTTACTTGCCTAACACCATGAAAAATATTCAATGTATAAATAGTTTCTATTCCTGGAGAGTAGGAAGAAACAACACTTTGGCTTTGGTTGCATTGTTGTTTGTTGTAGGTCATGTTGTGGATAAAATTTGACATGTTGCATGGTAGTCATTACTGCTATAATGGCCAGCCATTTCTGATATAAGCTATAAAACTTCTGCTCCAGCAGAAGGACAAACAGACCTTAAAGGGTTTTCTAAATTTATTTTAGTGGTAATTAAGTACATACAGACTATATCATGACTTTGAGTTGATGCTGAATGATGGTTGTGCCTATCATGATGGTTACAATAAAAACCTTTTCTGGATTTAGTGTACAAGTGTATCTGGATGAAGCAAATAATAAAATAAGCAAGGATGATGCTGGATCAGAGTGAACTGCATCTGATTGTACTGTGCTTGAGCTGTTCTAGGTAAGATGACTCCTTTATATGTTAAAACAGCCAGAGAGTATAGAAATGGATTAGTAGTTTCATTTTGCAAGTGGGCATCCTTGCTGATCTGGTTTTGCTCCCACAGTGCCATTTCTACTGTAAGGTCATCCAAAAGGAAGCTGAACAACACAACACCTTATTGTTAGATGAGTTTCCCTGAAACTGTTATACAGGTAAGAGCATGCTAGATTTTCTTGGAGTTTTCTAACAAGTTAACTAAGAATAAATTAGATTTTTTCTTTCTCTGTTGTCTATTTGTGAGTGTCCATGTACCTATTATTAGGTTATGGCTTTATTTTTTTCTTGCTAAAATTCAACCAGCTACTGCTGTCCTTTAAAAGCAGGAGAGAAGAAAATAATGCCACCAGCTTTTATACCACTAAATAGAATTTTTTGTATATTAAGTGCCTTAATTATATAGAATACAAACCCACTACGTATGATGAAAATCACTGTCAGTGAACTATTTAAAAAGCAATGCAGGTGGGATTGACAAGATGTTCCCTGCTGCCACAACAGGTAAGCAGTATTGAGGTTTCATGTTTTCTTTCATTTTGAATAGTTGACAGCATACAATTGGTCTGAGTAGAAAATGCTGTGCTCTCCTATTTCTCATATCTAGAAGCCAGCTCAAAAATAAGACTTGGAGAGTTGCCCACAGACAGTTTAGATATGGTCATATGTACAAGTGAGCGCTTTAATGACCCTCTATAAATGATACAAATGAGCACAATTATTGCTTTAGTATTTACATACAGCCATACTCTGCTTTGCTTATATATATAATACATAAACAGCCATGGTATCTGAGGGGTAAGAGAGACACCCTCTCTATGTTGCTGTAATATCTCTAATAATGAACAGTGAAAGAACGAATATAAGAAAATGAGCAGGCATGGACAAATAATTCCCTCATGTTATTATGTTGCAGCCAGATGTTTAAGGATTTTGTAAGCTGGAACTTAAATTCAGATCACTGTTTTGGAAAAGCTACAAACAAGACTGTCTTTAATGAATCTGACTTATGCCTTTTGAGGGCATTTTATGCATTCAGGTTCTGTGCAGTGATTACCACAATTTATTTCAGTGTTTATGCCATAAAGCCTTAAAATATTAAAGGTAATAGAAATAAATATAGTTTAAATATAGAATAATAGTAAACATATAATAGTTAAAATAAAATAATAAATACTTATATATTTAATATAGAAGTAGTAAATATACAATAAAGTAAATTTATAGTACCAACCTATTCCCTTGTGTCACTCTGCTGAAATCAGTGAAGTAATATCAGGGAAGAATTTGGGCCATGATTTTTAAGGCATTTCCTTAAAATACAAATTTATTGTACACCAAAGAATTTTAAATCATGTTAGATAAACTACACAATCAAGGCTAATCTTATTATAGTGACATGGTAAAATTAGTGCTACATTACAGAGAATTGAATTCTACTCATATGTGGCCTATTTAGGTGTTCATTATCCTAATTTTCTGTACTACAGAACTGCAATAGAGCTAAAACATGCCTACTTGCATCTGCCATTTCAGTTTACTATTAGTTTTGTAGTATAATTTTGATCATGATCAGAAAAACAACACAGTAAGAAGCAGGCAGGTTATATCTTCAATGCACCTCTGCCTTCCCAGCCACCCCTATTACCCCCAAGCTGTATACTGAAGCAGATACAGAGTGAAGAGCTAACTGAAAAAAGAATAATAGAAAAAAGCTCAAGTTGTGAGAAAAGTTGGAAATCAGCTAAAAAATGTTACAACTGAACACATTTATAAATTCAGAAATGAAAGGAAAATGGTAAGGACATAAAAGAGAATTGATCTTTCTTTGAGATAAAATAAAGATGAGGTTGCTAATGAAGGAAGAAATTGTAACTTGGTAGTAGAGGTACCCATGACAACACTCTCAATTCCACATTGTTAGGCATATTGAGGAAGAAAGATATATAGTTAATGTAAAGTGTACTCTTTATATTTGCTTTTGATATGAAATACATTCATTGTTCTGTTGTTTATCTCTGGCACTGTTAGATGATACTGAATTGCTTCTTTGAAGGTCACCCTCTACTCAATGTATATACAAAAAATGCAAAGAGAAGAGACAGAACAGAAGAACTGAGATGCAGGAAAATGGAAGACTTTCTAAGGATGAAGAGGAGGGGCTTAACAAAGTGAATTTTTTTTAACACATTTGCAGGAGGTATGTCAAAATACTAATTGTTAGAGGAGATGCTGTATGCTTTTAATAAGGCTGAAATCCTACTTATTTTGCAGTAAGTAGAAGTTCTGCTATTTACATTATTGTTCTGGATGTGAAGGAACATGGCATTCACCTTGACTTGCTTTTTATATACATCATGTTTTATGAAAAATGAAGGAATGTCTCATTTTTGGGTACTTTGCCATGTTGTGGGTTTTTTGTTAGGTTGGTTTTTGTTTTTGGTTTGGGGGGGGTGTTTTGCCTTTTTTTTTGAGGGGGACTGTTTTGTTTTTTTAACTTGTTTTCTTTTAAAATGGGAGGCTGGTGAAAAGGAATATGTAGAGCTAGTAGGTGAACAAGATTTCTGACAATTCAGTGTATAGCAAAATGCAGAGTCAAATAAGTTGGAAGTGAATTGTCCATTTTCTTCTGGAAAGGTGGAAGGCAAGCACAAAGTTTTATTTTTATTTAATCTATCTAGCCTTGACAAATCATGCATGCATTTTTCACTTCAAAGAGCACATAAAATGAAAAAAACCAAGGCATGCATATGGAATAGCCATATGTGGGCAGGGTCAGCAGGACTCAGTCATGTACATAGAAATCACTGCTCACTATCCTCTATCTTGGATAAAAAACAGCTTAGAGGAGAATAGTTTCTTCTGTGCTGATCTTGCTGTGCCTGGTAGTATGACACCTAATACAATGATTCTGCCAATTTTGATTTTGGCCTCCAGGTATTATCAATCCTTTTATAATTGATGTGTGAAATGCTACAGATGTAGACTGATAAAAGTATTCTTTCCATCAGATACAGAACAATGGTAATATGCATACTGGCTAATAGCTAGACTTTGTGGACAATTGTAAAAGTAAACTTTATCAATTAAGAAAGTGTTCTGCAGCAAATGTATTTTCTTCTATGGAATTTAGATATAAGACCAAGTATTATTTGGCTATGCCGGTGCAAATAATGGGCTAATTAGCTGTTGAACCACTCTTCTCTTCAGGTTTGGGAAAGGCTTATTGTATTGGGCAGTGTTGTGACTACTATAAAAATATGCATAGGAAAAGGTGTATAAAGGAAGACAAGATGAGGAACTGGAACTGTATTTTAAAATGCATGAAAGAGACACTAATTAACATTTTTACAGGCTTTGCACACTTCTGTAAGAGAGTCTTCACAGAATTTCATGAAACAAATGTTACATCTCAGTTGCTCCCACCACATGGACAGTCTAGTTGTAGAACTTAACCTGACCAAGTCTCTCATGCTCTGCCAGTGAGAAGGAGCACAAGAAGCCAGGAGGAAGCAGGGACAGAACACTTGACCCAAACTAGCCAAAGGAGTATTCCATACCACAGCGTACTATGCCCAGTATATAAACTTGGGAGAGTTACCCAGAAGAGCAGATCACTGCTCAGGTCAGGCTGGGTATGGGTCAGCAGGTGGTAAGCAATTGTATTGTGCATCACATATGGTTTTGGGTTTTGTTTTCCCTTTGAGTTTTGTTCTCTTTCTATTCTATCAGTATTAATATTATATTTTACTTCAATAAAATTATGAAACTATGCTTATCACACCCTATAGGCTTTACCTTTTTCTGATTTTCCTCCACATCTCAGCAAGGGGAGTGAGAGTGAGGGAGTGGTTTCATAGTACTTAGTTAATGGCTGGGTTTAAACTGCAGAATCTTTTTAAGTATATAGTTGATTATTTGAACAAAATATTACACAATCTACTTGCACAAAGTTCATGGCACCAGCTATTCAGTACCCAATAGGAATAACCTCATTGCAATGTGAAGTCATAATGTAGCATTAGAACATTTTAAGTAGTAATGAGTAAAATACCTTTCTTATTTAAATCAACTCTCCAGGTTATAGTTTTTTTTGAAACAAATTGGGGATTATAGTACATATCTTTCCTTTGCCTGAAAGAAGTATCTCAACTGCTAGCAGTGTAAGGGAAGAAAAGCAATAATTGAAATACTGAACAATTAAATCAATAATATTATGTAGCCATTTCACATCAGCTGCAGTGGCAACCACATTTTTATCTGATGCAAATCCTAGTATAGTGTTCCAAACAGAACAAAGAAGCTTTGGGCAATGTAAAGTCTTAGGTAAAGGTGAACTTGAACTTAGTGTAGAAACACCTTTTTTTATCTTAAACATCTCTGGACTATAATAAACTTGCCTACTCAAACATTTGAATTGAATTCCATTATGCAATGATGTCAAAACATTTCAAATAACAACATGAATAGAGTGAGCAATCTTGAAGCAACTGGTGAAAAACCCCAGCCCATGGGCACGCAAATGGGGAAACAGCAGCAGTGCAAAAAGAAACGTTGGAAAAGTATTCTTAAACAAACAAACAAACAAGCAAACAAAAACAAATCCCAAAAACCTATAGTTAAGCATTCTGTATAATTTCATAGACCTAATAAAAAATTGGATTATAAAAGTCAATGTTAGCAAGTACATTAGAAGTTTGGCTGAACACAAAAGTCTGGTTCTCTTAAAGGCCTCTGCTTTATGTCCTAAAGTATGTACAGCAGTTTAAACAATTTACCATCAGCAGAAAACCATCTAGGGATAGTCCAAATACATCTACTTGTATGATTATCTATTAATATTCTTTCCTCTAACAGACAAAGAAGAAATTCAGTTTTGTGTTTTGAAATAGATGTAGACATTCAAAAACCTGTTTTAAACCCCCAACTGAATCACAACCCTTGTATTTATTCAGGTATTCATCAGGTCACCCTGGAAAGTTACAGGATCTGTGAAATGCGAGAAGTGGAATATACTTGTCCTACTAAATCTTCTTCCCAGTGAATGATTAATTCAGTGAGGTGAAATTACTACCTCCAACAGCTAAGGATGGTGATTCTGCCCCTCTGCTCCACTCTGCTGAGACCACAGCTGAAGCATTTCATCCAGCTCTGGGGCCCTCAGGACAGGAAAAGCATGGATCTATTGGAGTGGTTCCAGAGAAGGTCCACAAAAATGATCAGAGGGGTGGAGAACTTCTCCTATGAGGTACTGCTGGGATGACTGGGGTGATCTGCCTGGAGAAAAGGCTCCTGGGAGACCTTAGAGCAGCCTTTCAATACTTAAAAGGAGCTTATAAAAGAAATCTGGAGAGACTTTTTATCCTATTGTGACAGGAAAAGGAGTATTGATTTTACACTAAAAAATTATAGAATTAAACTAGATATAAGGAAGAAATGTTTTATGAGGATGGTGAAACACTTGAACAGATTGTCAAAAGAGGTGCTGGATGTCCCATTGCTGGAAACATTCAAGGTCAGGCTGGATGTGGTTCTGAGCAACCTGGTCTCATTAAAGATGTCCCTACTTACTGCACGGGGTATTGACTAGATGATATTTATGGTCCCTTCCAATGCAAACTATTCCATAATTCTATGAACTATTCTATGGTAGTTTATAGATATGATAAAATTAAAAATCAGTGATGCATTTTTTTATAGATGGTATTTTCTGAGTGTCATGTTACTTAAAATTTTATCCACAAGGATGGTATAAAATACTATTACCCACTTCCAGTGATCCATGTGGGTGCTAGTGATACAGATAGCAGTAGCCTGAAGAACACAAAGAAGGACTACAGAGCCCTGGGAGAGGCAATCAGGGGCTCTGGAGCTCAGATTGTCTTTTCATCAATTCTCCAGAATACAGGGGAAAACCTTAAAAAGGCTAGGAGGATTGGCCAGGTTAATAAATGGTTAGAAGGGTGTTGCCATAGTCAAGGGTTTGGGTGTCTTGAACACGGGACTCAAGTTTGTAGGCCACGTCTACTAGAGACAGGTGGAGCTGGTCTGATAAAAAAGGGGAAGAGTGGGTTTGGTAGGAGGCTTGTCAGGCTAGTCAAGAAAGCTTTAAACTAGATGTGTTGAGGGAGGAGGGCATCATCCCATCACAACAGTTGCCAACACCTATAATAAATGCTTGGAACAATGTAGAGATATTCCAGCTGCTCCAGCCAATGAGCTGGCTTCATTTGGAGCTTGGCTCAGGTGCCTCTATACAAACGCCTATAGCATGGAGAACAAATAAGAGGAATTAGAGATGTGTGCACATCTATGGGGTATGATATAACAGGCATCACAGAAACATGGTGGGATGGCTCCTATGGGTGAAGTGTTGGAATGGAAGGTTACAGGCTCTTTAGAAAAGACAGGCGCAGCAGATGGGGAGTGGGAGTTGCCCTTTATGTTAGGGATAGGCTGGAGAGTGTGGAACTCTATCTGGGGACAGGTGAGCAGTTAACAGAGAGTTTGTGGGTCAGGGTTAAAGGGAGAACAGCGATGGGAGACATAACTGTGGGGATCTGTTACAGACCGCCTGATCATGAAGACTCTGTGGATGAAGGACTTCACAGAGAAATAGGAAAAGCCCTTGTTTTCATGGGAGACTTCAACCACCCAAACATCTGTTGGAGTGACGGTATGGCCTGGCACAAGCGATCCAGGAGGTTCCTTGATTGTGTGGAAGACAACTTCCTTCTGCAAGTAATAGAGGAGCCGACAAGGACAGGTGCCCTGCTTGACCTCGTGCTCACCAACAGGGAAGGGCTCATTGGGAATGTGCCTCTCCAGGGCAGCCTTGGTTGCAGTGATCATGAGATGGTCAAGTTCGAGATCCTCAGGATGGTGAGAAGAGCGTGCAGCAAACTCACTGCCCTGGACTTCAACAGAGCAGACTTTGGGCTCTTCAGGAACCTGCTTAGTAAGGTTCCATGGGATATAACGTTAGAGGGCAGGGGGGTCCAAGACTGCTGGATGATATTCAAGGATCACCAAGCTCAGGAGTGTTGCTGTGTGGTTGGTTGGGTTTAAACCACAACACCCTACTACAAGGAAGTGCAGCAGGGGGGGCCAGGAGACCTCCTTGGATGGATAAGGAGCTGCTGAGAAAAATTCAAAGGAAAAAAGAGGCTTATAAAAGGTGGAAGCACGGACAGGCAGAATTAAACTTGGCAGGATATGTTAAAGATAACAGGAAGGGATTCTATAGGTATGCAGCGATTAAAAGACAGACAAGGGACAACAGAGGACCCCTCCAGAAGCTATCAGGAGAACTGACTACCCTGGATATGGAGAAGGCTGAGGTTCTGAATGATTTCTTTGCCTCAGTCTTCAACGGGAAAGGCTCTGACTGCACCACCCAAGTCATGGAAGGCAGATGCAGGGACTGTGAGAATGAAAACCTTGGGACCACTGTAGGAGAGGATCTGGTTCAAGACCATCTTAAGAACCTGAACGTACACAAGTCCATGGGACCTGATGAAATCCATCCACAGGTCCTGAAGGAGCTGGTGAGTGAAGTTGTTAAGCCACTGGCCATCATATTGGAAAAATCATGGCAGAGAGGTGAAGTTCCTGAAGACTCGAAAAAGGGAAATATAACCCCCATTTTCAAGGATGGGAAAATGGATGACCTGGGGAACTACAGAGCAGTCAGTCTCACCTCTGTGCATGGCAAAATCTTGGAGCAGATTCTCCTGGCAGGCATGCTGAGGCACGTGAAACACAACAAGGTGCTTGGTGACAGCCAGCATGGCTTCACTAAGGGGAAATCCTGCCTGACCAATTTGGTGGCCTTCTATGATGGGGCTACGGAACTGATGGACAGGGGTAGAGCAGCTGATGTCATCTACCTGAACTTGTGCAAAGCGTTCGACAGTGTCCCACACGACATCCTTGTCTCTAAATTGGAGAGACATCAATTTGATAGGTGGAGCACTCGATGGATAAAGAACTGGTTCGATGGCAGCACACAAAGAGTTGTGGTCAGTGGCTTAGTGTCTGTCTGGAAGCCAGTGGTGAGTGGCATGCCTCAGGGAGCAGTGTTGGGACGGGTTTTGTTCAACATCTTTGTTGCTGCCATGGACAGTGGGATTGAGTGCGCCCTCAGCAAGTTTGCCGATGACACCAAGCTGTGTGGTTCGGTGGATATGCTGGAGGGAAGGAATGCCATCCAGAGGGACCTTGACATGGTTGTGAGGTCGGGTGATGCCAACCTCATGAAGTTTAACCATGCCAAGTGCAAGGTCCTGCACCTGGGTTGGAGCAATCCCAGGCACAGCTACAGGTTTGGCAAACAGGAGATTGAGAGCAGCCCTGCGGAGAAGGACTTGGGGTGCTGGTCGATGAGAAAATGAACATGAGCCAACAATTTGCACTTGCAGCCCAGAAAGGCAACCGTATCCTGGTCTGCATCAAAAGGAGTGTGACCAGCAGGTCAAAGGAGGTGATCCTGCCCTTCTACTCTGCTCTCGGGAGACCTCACCTGGAGTATTGTGTGCAGTTCTGCTGTTGTCAACATAAAAAGGACATGGAGCTGTTGGAACAAGTCCAGGGCAGGGCCACGAAGATGATCAGGGGACCGGAGCATCAGGCAGGCTGAGAAAGTTGGGACTGTTCAGCCTGGGGAAGAAAGAGAAGGCTGCGTGGAGACCTCCTAGCATCCTTCCAGTATCTGAAGGGGGCCTATAGGGATGGTGGGGAGGGACTCTTCATTAGGGACTGTAGTGACAGGACAAGGGGTAACAGGTTCAAACTTAAACAGGGGAGGTTTAGACTGGATCTAAGGAAGAAATTCTTTCCTGTGAGGGTGGTGAGGCACTGGAATGGGTTGCCAAGGAAGCTGTGAGTGCTCCATCCCTGGCAGTGTTCAAGGCCAGTTTGGACACAGCCTTGGGTGGCATGGTTTAGTATGAGGTGTCACTGCCTATGGCAGGGGGGTTGGAAATAGATGACCTTAAGTTCCTTTCTAATCCTGACTATTTTATGATTCTATGATTCTAAATACAAGTATTTATGGATTGCTCTCCTGGATCAGATCACAGTAATCTATTGTGAGACAAATAAGAAATCCTAAAAAATACTGTCAAACTTAAGAAGTCATTTGGTGCCCTATTGTTAGTTGCTATGGCAGTTTTCCTGTACATTCACTGTAGTTGTCTGTATTCCAGCAGATGAAAGATCAAGGCACTTATCTGTTCTCAGATATGTTTGCTGAGCATAATAAGCACATACGTTTCTTATGCTATTATTTTATAACATGGCTGAAGTATTGTTCTGGATTGACCCTGGCTGTGAGCCAGGTGCCTACCAAAGCCACTCTATCACTCCCCTCTTTGGCTGGACAAAGGAGAGAAAATATATCTAAAGGGTTGCAGTTGAAGAAAAGGACACGAAAGGTTGCTCAACAATTATTGTCACAGGCTAAGCTGTTATTTCCACTGACTACAGTTCTTCACAAGCTGCTCCAGTGTAGGTCTCTGTGGGGTCACAAGTCCTGCAGCAAACCTGCTCCAGTGTAGCTTCTTTCTCCATTGAGACAAATGTCTGGCCAGGAGCCTGCTCCTGTGTGGGCTGCCCACAGGGTCACATCCTTCTTTGGGAATCCCCCTGCTCTGTTTTGCAGTCACCATGGGCTGTAGGTCAATATTCTACTCTAACATTTTTCAGTCTGTGTTTTGCCCATTACCTCTCCCAATTGCTATCCTTATCTTGATAACTATGGTGGGGTTAACCTTGGCTAAATGCCAAGGTGCCCACTAAAACCACACTGACACTCCCCATAATTATCAAATATCCTTCCTATTTAATTACTCTTCTATTTTTTAAAGTCTAAGCTTTGTAGCCTTTAATAGTCCAAATCATATGAAAAGCAGCATTTATCTATATTTTCATCTTCTTGTGTGGAGTTGCTACAAATCTATCTTTGCAAGAGGAACCAGAATTCTGTGTAGCTTGTAAGAACAGACAGAGGACATATCTAGGCAGATTTGAAGAGTAATGAGTCAAGTAAGCATGGTTAATTATGGCTGAGATGTTCTCAGAGCTTTTGATCTTACCCAGATTGAAGTGAATTGCACTGAGATCTCACCCGTGCAAAATTCAGACTTCACCAATTTACTTCAGATTGAAAGCTAATCATCTGGTCCAGAATTCAGGTTATAAATGGCAGTCTTGGCATTCACTTAGTGGTCAACAGATTAAGTATTAAAACTTAAACAGGGGAGGTTTAGACTGGACATAAGGAAGAAATTCTTTACTGTCAGGGTGGTGAAGCACTGGAATGGGCTGTCCAAGGAAGTTGTGAGTGCTCCATCCTTGACAGTGTTTAAGGCCAGGTTGGATGAAGCCTTGGGTAGCACAGTTTATTGTGAGGTGTCCCTGCTTATGGCAGGGGGTTTGGAACTAGATGATCTTAAGGTCCTTTCCAGCCCTAGCTATAATTCTATGATTCTATGCCCGGGTTCTGCTTCTAAGATGATATTTTTTGAATGAACCTGAAGTGAAGTTGAACAAATAGAATTTTGTTACCTTGGTTCATGTTTAAGAGGTTTGAATACTCCTGGTGTGGTGAATTGGGATCCAAGCTCCTATTATAGAGTAGTTTATGTATCAAAATACCTTAGGCAGGGAAAGAGATATTCTCCAGAGCATCAGCACTACATAAGTTATGTATCCCAAAACACCTTTACATTTTCATGAAGTGGTAAACTCGAAAAGTCTAAAACAGACCAGTTCACAGCAATGTTTGGAACCCAAGATTATTTTCCAGTGAGGTGGTTTAGGCACAATCAGAGACAACATTTGAAGTTGCCTTCTTTGCATTTGAATTGCTTTAATGAAGGAGTACATAATGGTGGTCGTGCAGTTACTATATTCCACATCCAGCTTTGAAAGAGTAACTGCAGGTCAGTTGTGCATATAGGATATTGTTTATACAACATATTTACAAGTGAATTATAAAAATTTACATTCTTAATTTTGTTAAAAAGTAAAATCAACTGTATGATGCTGCAGTATTAAACCAAAACATGGCCAAATACTAGAACAGAAAACTAGTTTAAAATACTTAGTATGCTGTGCTGTTCAGTGTAGAAAACCTTATAAAGTTTTAAGGGAACTGTGAAAAATCTATACTTATTTGCCAGCTGTTGTCCAACAGAAATTCTGACCCAAGGTTAGCTGTAACTGTGTTATGTCAGGCATCATACAATAGAATTCTAATAAGTTCTGTTTAAAAACTGAAAACTAGCTGGAGTTTTTTACTATAACAAAAAGAATGATCTTACCTAAAAAAACCCCCCACCAATCAAAAATTAAAATGCAAAAACTTATTATGCAAATGTAATACTGTAAGAATTTATTAAAAAGGTAGATGTAGCTCTCTATTTCTGGTAGACACATATCCCCAGACTAGTGACTAGTTTGACTTTTTAAGTTAGATGCTTTCCATAGGTGCTATAAGGGAGCAAATCTTAAACCTACTGGAACATTGGTTTGGTTTTTGTTGACAAACCAATCCTACAGTCTATTTGTGAGCTTTAGCTGAGATTCTAATTTGCAGCACTGACAATGCTCAGTGAAAACAAAATGAAAGAAAAGCTTACAGCAGAATGACCAGGACGTGTTATTGATCTAGTTCCCTAGGGCATTAAAGGGAGCTACCAGCATTGTACACGCAAATATCAGGAGGATATTGAAAACTAAGACATCTAGATTCACTTATGGCCAGATTGAAAGTCTGCTGACATGCTGTACCTTTCTTCAGCTGTGTAAGCCCCACAAGATGACTGTAGAACCACAGAATGGTTAGGGTTGGAAAGGACCTTAAGATCATCAAGTTCCAACCCTCCAGGGGTATTCCACAGGAATGCCTCACTTAAGACCATGTTGCCCAAGGCTCTGTCCAGCTTTTCAGAAGTCTAGGGAGACAACATTTACTGCTCTGCCCCTATCCATCATTTCTTAGCCTCATCATAGAAGGTCACCATATTGGTCAGGCATGATTTGTCCTTAGTGAAACTCTGCTGGCCTTCATCAACAACCTTGTTGTTTTTCATTTGCCTTAGCATGGTTTCCCAGAGAACTTCTCCTGATTGCCTTGATTTTTCAAATGTGATGGACAGTGGCTGAGCAACTTTGCTCAGTCAGAAAACTTCATTCAATTCAGAAAAGATATTTTACAAAATACAAAATGCATCAACATTTTACCTAAGTGACTTCAGCTGATCTGATATTCTCAGAGAAATTAAAAGGTATGTTTTCAACTTTTTAATTTCCTCACACTGAACACTGGATCTTTTACAAACATTATGTCTCTCTCATGCTTACAGCTTACACTTCCTGTCCCCTTTTCTTTCTTTCTTTTTTTTTTTTCTTCTTTTTATAGATTTCTGAGAACAGCGTATGCCTTTGGAAGTTCATNCACACTGAACACTGGATCTTTTACAAACATTATGTCTCTCTCATGCTTACAGCTTACACTTCCTGTCCCCTTTTCTTTCTTTCTTTTTTTTTTTTTCTTCTTTTTATAGATTTCTGAGAACAGCGTATGCCTTTGGAAGTTCATTTTATATTTTGGTTCACATGAAAAATTGATGTAATTTATGTTAGATCTAATGAATGTCTATTTTTTTCAGTGTTAATTCCAGTCCCTACTCAGCACTATTTTATAACTGTCAATACTGTTTGCCCAGAGCTTTTTAAAAGCCATTCTGATGACTTTCTTTGGCACCAGGAAAACTGATGTTATGAAGAAAGCATCACTGCCAGTTACACTTGAAAAAGCCCTGCTTTAAAAATGGGGTCTTTTCACTAGAGTGTGTTTCTCAGCAGGTTTCAAACTAGTGAGTTCCTTCCAGTAAGTTTCAAATTCTACCAACTTCACTTCCCTCACCATTGGGAAGAACTGAAGCAGTAAGCCTGCCACTATGTATTATTTGCTCACATAGCCCAGAAAAGAGGCCAAGTTTTAGAATAGGTTACTGAGTTTGCAGGAAGAGGGACAGATTAGGCCGATAAAGCCCTGTTAAGGTTATCTGACTATATACTAATTTAAGTGGTCTTTATAAAGCCTTAGTGCTCCGTCACTTGTATACCAGGTGCTGCTGGCATTATTGCTTATGAAATGCTCCACTGCTGCACCACTGCTGAACGCTACTACCTGAAAGTGATCTTAAATGCATTAATCAATGCTCAGCTATCCATTGCTAAACTGGATTCTTTTCATTGTAATTTACAGTCAATCCAATTAATCACAGGGACTATAAGGTTTACAGTAGAACTTAAAAGCTCATCTTTTTATTCCAGTATACAAAACGTCTCTCTGTGTATCATCCGTGTTTCTTAGAATCACTCAATTAATACTTTCTAGGATCAGTCATTTTCACCTCAGTATCAATAGCAAGAGTTTAAGGAATAATGTCACAGAATGACAAGGCACTATGAAACTAATGGCATGATCATTTTACTTGCCAGATCCTCCCCAGAGACCTCCTGTTAAGGATCATTCTTAAGGCAGTTCTTGGGAAATGAGCCTCAATCACAGTGCCCCCCTGGAACATCTGCTTGACAAGAACTCTTGCTAAAACTTTTGGTGATGTTTCTGAAGCCACTCTTCTCTTCTAGTACTTGTGGTCTGATACAGAAAGTCAGAGAATTCCCGAAAACAGCCCAACACCTTCCAAAGACTAACTTTATTTTCTGAAATCTAGTGGATGAATAAGAAAATATTAACCATAATGGGATTATCAACCCCTTTAAGGGAGATGTTTTTAATAGATATACTAGTTAGTTGCCCACTTCATAGCAAAATAGGTGTCCACCTATTTCACAGCATGAAAGTTTAGAAGAAAAAATATGCAAATGTGATATATTTGAATGTAAAGAAATTCAAAGAGTCTAAACTGTAACTTAGTTTTCAAAAAAACCCACCTTGAATATCATCAAAGCTGATATGTGAGAAGTAATAAAGGTCACTTGCAGGGAAAAAAAAATAATATTCTGCCAGTGGTGAAACAGAAGATACATGAAGATATAGAGTCTCAGCATCAATAGCACTGGACTTCTGAGACTATGAAGCCCTTCAAATGTCAAATCAAAAGCAAATGAGAGCAGGTGGAGGCCAAAGATATTGGAAAGATGAATTTCAAAGGAAGACAAGTTAGTGTCAGCTCATCAGCAGAAAAGATTTGGTAGATAGTATGAGACAAGACTGTTTGAGCAGTAAGAAAAAGAAAATGGAAACTGAAGCTTTATGCTTCTTTAACAGAAAAATTGAGGTGTTTTTTTTTTGGTGGTTTAAAAGCCAACAATATTTCTCCCACATGCTTTCCTCCTTCCAAATTACAAAAAAATAAAAGATACCTCAAAAAAACCCGCCTTCATGAACATTTAGTAAAAATTCACTTTTTAGAAATTGAACTTATCTTGTCAAAATGCATCTCTAAAATGATAGCTACCTTACTACCGTGAGTATAGCTGAAATCCCCAGTGAGGTAAGGTTTTGATTTCTTACGTTCTAATTTCACAGTTTACCTTCTCTAGCAGTTGACTTCTAGAGATAAAATGCAAAAAAAAAAAAAAAAAA
>NDXB01018761.1:2349-21818 GCA_002631895.1 Agapornis roseicollis | reverse complement strand
ATTTAATTTTGAGTGTAAGTGGTTTTTCTATGTAAAAAAGAAAAAAAAAAAGAAAAGAAAAACTGTTTTTTTTTTTCTGATGGATAAGGTTCATTGTAGTTTTATATACATAGTTCTATATTTTTATTAATATATTATCTCCATGTATTAGATGTATTATTTATATGTTATGCATTATTCATATGTTATGACATATTCCATCTTTCAGTATGAAGACAAAAATCAGAGCTGGGTGATAATTTCATTTGCAACAGTATTAAGAAAGTATTTTTATTGATTCCAGTAAAGGTATTAACAGTACAATTAAACAGAAAATGAGAATCAAGATTTCTATAGAGAGATAAAAATATTTCAGCAACTTAATTTATTTGTTGTTAAATACTTACAAAGGATACAATCACTGTTAGGTCATGATGAAATGATGTACAGTACTGCTTCATTCTAAATTTTAGTCTTAAGAGATATGCCATCAGACATTACAAAAAGAGTGAGGATGGATAGGAGATTGGCACTGATTTATTCATAGGTGCACGATTGTCACCTATTTATCCATAGGTGAGCTTTTGAGTCAGATTTATGTTCATAGTGAGCTCAAATCAATAGAATTGGTGGTTGATGGCTGTGAAACCTCTTAGTCAATTCTCTAGCTCTAAATCAGCTATTTGCTCATCAAAATCACAGTCAGTGAAAAACTTAGTAGTAAGCTGCATCAGGACTAGTTGCTTCAGGTGGGAAGCAAAAATGCAAATTGATTTTGCAATTCAATTATACTCACAGGCTTATGGGAAAGATCGAGGTACAAAGATATGATGAAATCTTTTGTATATATTTTAAAAGAAAGGTTTGAAAGTTGAAAAGTTTGAAAGCTGAAAAATTATATTAAGTATTCATTAAACTATTCCAGTTGAGCTTGTGGGAGAGATTAATAATTGCTTTTAACATGCTCTTTAGTGAAGCATAAGCATAGTTTTTCTCTGAATGTTTGTATGCATGTATGGAAAATTGTCTTGACAGTGTTCTGGTGTGATGTAAAATCTACCCATAATCCTTTTACCCACTGTGACTACTAATGAAAAAGCAGATAATTGCGATGTGCCCATTCCAAAGCTTTGTTTACCCTGTGTGCATATGCAAAGAGGATAAAAAAGAATGAGAGGGAAAACTATTAGTCCTGGTTTGATCTCATATCATTTTTGAAGAGTGTGTCTATGTGGATTTTACAGTAGTTATTTCTAACAAAGTGCTCGCATGAAAAAGAATTCAAATCTTTTAGAAACAAAGAAAATGGAGTGTATAATGAAGTTCCACTTCTTTATGTGTAAGGAAACAGAAATATATCTAAAATAAATTCTGTGCCTCACCATAATTTAATGTTAAATGTATATAATTATTGTAAATAAATAATGATAAATATAGATCTATATATTAACCCATTAACCCATAACAGGGCGCTTCTATTAACTTTTTAAAGTAAAGTTATGGAGCTTAAAGTAAGATATTATTTTTATTTTATTTAATCTTAAATGTATTACTATACCTAGTTATCTTTGTGCTTCATAAACATAGATATAACAAGCTTTTTAAAAGCCTTTCTTAACATTTTGTTTGGGTTTGAATCTTTATTTTGTCAAATTCTGATAAAGTTGGAATACTCAACTAATTTTTTATCAAGTATTCTGAGAACAAGTCAGGAAAAGAGTGCAAAATACTAGAAATGAGTTGACTTATTCAACTCCATATGCAGCCAAATGGGTATTTTGTGATCTGCGCTGTAAAAGCAACGTGAGTAGGTAAGACAATATAAAATTATTTAAACTGTGTTTGAGAACTGCCATTTGTGAAGGAATGTGGTAAAACAACCTTCTTCCAAAAATGATTTAGAAGAACGACAGTGCTAAAGGTAATAGTTTTGTTTATGACTCTCAAGACAGTAGGATTTGTTGAAGTTTGAATGACCTTTTGAAGGTCAAGCTGCCAATGATTGGTTCGTGGTTAAT
Organism: Agapornis roseicollis; assembly: GCA_002631895.1. Lineage (NCBI taxonomy): Eukaryota > Metazoa > Chordata > Aves > Psittaciformes > Psittacidae > Agapornis > Agapornis roseicollis. The sequence continues at coordinate 19,821 of NDXB01018761.1, read as the reverse complement.
GTTAAACATGGTTTTATACATTTGCATAACCTTCATGCAGTTATGGGTTCAAAAAGAGCAAAATAATTAAAAAAATTAAAAGCTGATCCCCCTCCTTCCCCCCCCTTTCAATTACACACCCAGATATCTGCTTAAAGATGATGGTAATGAAGGATAGGGTCTTTGAGGTTTGATGCAGACTCCCCAAGGTATTCCTTTGAACTGCTGAGACGTAGCCACCTACTCTTTCTTGTTTATTTCAGTTTTCACAAACCTTGCCACTCAGTGTAACTACATGTTCAAAGCAAAACATAAAATGATGTAGTTTTAAAGGACTCATTAATTTTCTTTGTACTCCAAAGCAGCAACATTAAAAAACGCGATACGCAAATTCTGAACTCAAACGTGTCCCAATTTTACTGCTGTTTACTTCAAAGGATCCTGAAAAGGATATGCTGAAGAGCTGCATCCTTGTGTTGAAAAATTAATATATCACTGACATTGACCCATTTTCTGATTCTCTCTGCTTTATGAATTTTTAAACATTCTGTATTTGTAAGAAAGACAGGTCCATGGTTAAATATCTTAGGACACTGCCCCTTGAAAGATTAAAAAGCAGACCATGTCATGCTTTGAATTGCTTATTTTTTAAAACCATGAGAATAATCTAGAAACTGCAATTGTCTTGACTGTTTGTGCTGAGGTCAAAATTGCTAAACAGATTACATCATATATGCAAAATTACATATATATTTGAGCTGATCCTGAGAATTCTTATGTGGTTGACGTCATTTGAGATATTAAGGTCAGTATTCTTGTCTTTATAAATAATAAAAGTGTTTTTAATCATTTACCTATTATTTTGAAAAGTAATAGCTTTCTCTGTGTATCACAAAGAACATAAAGCTGTGTAGTTGTGTACTGCTAACATTGCAAGTGTTGATGATAGATTTCATCTGACTGATCCATATTGTTGCAGTATGTATTCATCTTTCTCTGAAGGCAAGATAAAAGCAGCTACAAGATTAGTAGATAGGTTTTGGCGTAAGTAATTCTGCAATTATAAGGACTGTGTCCTGGCAGATCTCCAATAACTGTGTTCAATAAACTGTCATTTCTAAAGAAGTCAATAACTATGTTTGATGTCATTGATGTTCCACTAGGTGATGTAAGTATAAAGCAGGTATTATTAGAAATTTAGTCTTGTTTTCAATTTCTCATGGAGCACATTGAGCATAACAATTCATAATCTTCCTTTTTCCTGTGCTGAAAACTTTCTGAATATTTATGGTCATCCAAACCAGAAACTACTCAGAGACAGTATTGCTACTCTTTCTGTTTATTCCAATAAATATCTATAGGTTAAAATGCTTGGGGTACTAGAAGACATAAGTTTTATGCATTTTATATATATATATCTTTATTATATAATCAGGGTGCTCTATCATTATTATATGATTAAATAGAGTGAATGTGGTTTACAGTTTCTGATTATGACAATATTCTGCTATTTAGTGTAAATAATTATCACTGTTCATTGCAATCTATAATTATTCTATTTCTTGGAATGATTTCTAAGATGGAATTTTTTTAATATTTAATGTAAAGGTTTATCAAATTAATTTTTAAAAGAGGTGAGTTTGATTTTTTAAAGCTGATCTGATTATTTCAAAAGTTTTACATTATTTTGGAGACTTTCCCACTTTCATTTTTTGCATCAATCTCTATTCTGAGCAAAGGGAAAATATGCAATGCTCCATTATGAGTTTGAACAATAAAATGTGATGTGTCAGTATGCTGGGCTGCAACAGATGACATGATATATAAGAAATACTAGTTCTCAACATATAATCTGAAACTGGTAGGATAGATGTTTACATTTCACTTAAAATAACTGTATTTATAAAGGAATTATCTTTGTGATATTTAAAATTGCCAGTAGCTATGATATTTTCAATATCTCATAAAATGTATTTTAATAAATATGTACAAAGAAATAGATTCTTATATGTTTAGTTCCATGACGCCATGAAGCAAAACATGGCATGGGATGTTTCTGTGCAAACAAGCATATTAATATCCCAGTATTTTGTTCTTTTCCACACACAGAGCTATTGGAGGTTTTTATTTTCTTAGTAAAATATTGAGACAAATGAAGTTATGAAAGATATAATATTAGCGAAGTCTTCCAATGAGAGAAAATACACATACAAATAACTTTCAAATAACAAAGCTTTCGAAAAGCAAAGGATCCGAACCAGACATCTAGATTGGTTAACATAATTAATTATAAAACAAATTTAATGAAATAGAATTTTAGCAGCTTTAATATAAAAAAAATCCAGTGGAGATTGCCAGTTGTGTTTCAAATAGGAAGCAGTTGTTGGAAGATCTTTTTAGTCATCTGGGCATTTAACCATGAGAAAAAAAAAACTACAGCGTCCCAGGCTTCATTAGCTCAGAGATCTTGTTTTAAGGCAAGCAATCCCTGTGAATGCAGTTGAGGGTTAGGTTTTTCCCATCTGAAGTTGGCATTGCATGGTATTACCTAAATTAGGTCATGAACCTGAAAAAAATAATAAAATTGCACAATAATGTACAGTAATGTGAATGAAGATAGCTCTGTGAGTTTTGCTTATTATAGCATCTAGTTGGCATCAACATGTTAAATGCAAAGCCTAATGAGTGACTGATTCATTGCCACAAAGAGCAAGAAGAACGGGTATATTTCATACTGCTTAATTCTTTTTATGATTTGCAAAAGTCAGGTTTTTCATCTACTGCTTTTGTAGTCTGGATTTGTTTTGGTGCTTGCACACTTCAGGATTTCTATTTTGCTCTTTTGCTTTTTTTTTGTTTGGTAATGTCACTTACATTTACAGGTGCTTGTCTCACCCCAGAATGTAAGCTTACACTGGATATGTGTGTGGGAAGAACAGATTTGGGAAAGCTGGGTCTCATACTACTGTACTGATCAGTCATCTGGCTGGTTAGGGCATGAAGTCTGTGTCTTGCTGTGGGTACACACCCCAGTGGTTTCACTGTGGGTGCACATACCCTGACTTTCAGCAGTCATTTATGAGCATCTGATAGTTGGTCTCCTATTTTCCCATTATTCTTACACCATTTTTCTTACAGGGTTCCTCACAAACATTTACGAGTTGCTACCTCACAACTTTCCCATAAAATCACATTTCCTTTGCTGCAGTTTGAATGAAAGGCAAGATTTCTGGGAATATAAAGGCAAAAAGATATTTCATTTGTGAGTTAAAATGTACTGGAAAAGGAGTGTCACAATAGCAATCATTCTTACACCTCCCTACCTCCTTTGGGCTGGGCACACATTTTTTTTGTGCAGCTCTTATTCAAACCTTAGTGTTTTGCTTTCTTAACAAAGCAAAAAATAAATCCCTCCATTTTATACAGAGCTTACATGTTTGTATAGAATCTCATTAGTCTTGCGTATCTTTATGTCCTCTTTTTCCTAAGCAGGCCACTTTCTCTCAGCCCTGAAACATATGGTACCCTTTCAGCACTAAAAGATGTTGTCACATTAACATGATGTCTCTGGACACCAAACTACTTCAGCATTTAGTTGATTTTAACCACACAAGAACCACAGCCATGCTTCCGTTTAGTGTTTGAAGGTTTTATGCTGTTTGGTTAAGCATTTGGGTGATTAGCCACAAGTTAATTTTACCTATGAGGGCTTTTTAAAATGTTACTTGTTCCTACAATACCTGAATAATTTCTGTGTTAAATCAACAGCAATGACTATTCTTTAAACAAATTTGGGAGGGGTCTGACATTTTTTTCTTAAAAAAAAAAAACAAAAAAAACCCAGGTTATATTTTTTATCTTTTCATGTGTTGTACTACACTTTTTCTATTTTTGGAATTGTCATGTGGGTGGTGAAAATCAATATGATGAGTGTTTTCATGATGATATGAAGTTGGTATTTTTTATTCCTGAGCTATGTGGGTTTTTTCCTTTGCTTTTTTCAAATTGCTTAGCTCGATGGAGGGGAGAGTAGTTTGGCTTCATATATTCTTATTTATTTGTAATGTGCCACTCATATGTTCTCTAGAAATATTTAGTATATCTGGCAAGGAGCCAGGAATGAAATAATACCTATGCTGCTCGTCAAGCTCACATGTGAGGTGTTCAAAGAGGATTTTAGCTTTGGTTAACCACATTAGATAAATATTACAGATTATACAGTTAATTCTTTGTAGCTGCGAGCACTATATATCCCTGGAAACCTAATTTGAACTTTTTAGTCTAAAACATAAATTCAAATAATAGCATAATTTCCAAATTGCTCACCCTCTCTCCTTCACTTTTTGGACTGGTTTTGTGTTTCTTGAACACCCACTAAGAAAGCACCTTGTGTTTTCATACAGATGATAGAGATCAGCCCTCATTTGCACGTTGTTTGTTGCATTTATTTCTTTGTATAGCACATTTAAGTAAGTTTTTCTATCTCATTTCCTATATTCTCCTGGGGAAATACAACTTTGTCAAAGGTGGTTTATAGGAAATGTGGCTGCTTTGATTTGCTACATCATCTCACTGTGGTCTAATAAAATTGTGCAGAAGTAATTTTAGCTTAGATGTCAATATAGGCATTTTGCAGTTTTATTCAACTTCTGTCTAGCATTTGCTTTAATGATCTGCCTTATTTGCAATTGTCTTGCACCTTGTGAAATAGGCATTGTAAAAAACCATGCTAAGACATGTCTTTGCACTGTAAAATGGTTCATTGCATTAAACCTAGACCACACACAAATACATGCTCTTCATCATACCTTCATGGTGTGTTTCTTAACTTTTCAATGATTTATGTGTAGACATGGAGTCTTGTAGCTGCTCCTGGCTGCTCTATTGCCTCTCCCGTTTCCTGACCTGTTATGGAGCTTCCGTGCCATTTACTATGGGAACATCAGCAATGACAGATCTGCCTTTAGTAATGCCTCCATAATACTGGTGAGCTTCAGTGAGCCAAATTTGAACCTATACCTTTGTTAACAAGAGAGGAAAGAATCAATAAACACTAATAAACCTTGTAACAACAAAGAATTAAAATAAAAATTAAAGCAGTGGGAAATTAGTGCATAATGATGAATGGCACTGAATAGATATTTCTGGCTTAATGCAGTATCTTTATTCAACAAACAAGAATACATGAACACTTTATAAGTTTAGAACATCTTAGTTGCTTCCTGTGAAACTGTTGCACTAATTTGCTTTATGTTATTCATGCTTTTATTCTGATAATATTATTTCCTCCTCTTGCTAAGGCATGGTGTCTCACGGGGGAGAGTTATTCTGAGGCTGTGCGTTAAATATGTCATGCAACTAACCCAGATCTGAGTAGCTAATTATGTTATCTGTGATGTTATTAAATAATTATACTCCTTGAAATGGGGTCAGAAGAAACAGGACATCCCTGTAGTGCAGCACTCACAGTTCATATAGAGAGCTAGCTTAAATAAAAAAAAAAGAGAGAGAAAATCAAATACTTGTAGGCTTTAACCCATTTACTGCTGTTGTCCATGGGTGCACTGATGGTTAACTTGTCTTTGCAATTTCTAGACTGTTACTGCATACAGGATCAGTAATCATTGGTCTCAACATGGTGTGAAAAACTGATAAGCACTTATTTTTTTTTTTTTTTTAGCAGTTCAAAAGCTTTTTCCGGCTTTCAGGTTTTTTTGGTTTGTTGTTTGGTTTTTGTTTTGGGGTTTTTTGGGGGGAGCTTGATCATCTTGTGATACAAATTCAGTGTGGAAAGTAGGACATGATATCCAGGCAGACTTAACTATTCACCTTGAATACAGTTGACAAATCAGCTGCTGGAGAGTTAGTAATTCCTGATTTGCTGGTTTATATCATTGAATCATAGGTTGGTTTGGAGGTCGAAGGGACCTTAAAGATCATCTAGTTCTAACCCTCCTGCTATGGACAGGGTCACCTTTCACTAGACCAGGTTGCTCAAAGCCCCATCCAACCTGGCCTTGGACACTGCCAGGGATGCAGTATTCACAACATCTCTGGCAGCTAGTACTAGTGTCTTACCACTCATAATAAAAACCTTCTTTGTCATATCTAATGTAAATCTATGCTCTTTCAGTTTAAAGCCATTCTCCCTTGCCCTATCATTACTTGCTCTTATAGAAAGTCTTCCTTCAGAGTTCTTGTAGGCCCCTTTAGGTACTAGAATGCTGCTTTAAGATCTCCCCGGAGCCTTCTCTTCTCCAGGCTGAACAATCGCAACTCTTTCAGCCTGTCTCCATAGCAGTTCTCCAGCCCTCTAATCATCTTTGTGGCCTTCCTCTGAACTCGTTCCAGCACATCCTGATCCTTCTAATGTTGGGGACCCAAGGATGGTCACAGTACTGGTGGAGTCTTATGGGAACAGAGTAGAAGGGTCCTGTTGGTCACACTTTTGATGCAGCCCAGAATACTGTTGGCTTTCTGGACTGTAAAAAGACATTACCTAGTCATGTTGAGTTTCTCATCAGCCAATAGACCCAAGTATTTATTGTCAGGGCTACTCTCAATCCGTTCTCCTCCCAGCCTGTATTTATGCTTTAGATTGTCCCTGCCTTTGCCTTCTGTGACTAGGGCATTGTGTCTGGAGCTTTGCCAATGAAGACCAAGGCAGGCAACAGCTGTTAAATACCTCAGCTTTCTCCATATCCCAAGTAACCAGGTCTCCCATTTCCTTCCAGAGAGAGATCACTTTTTCCCTAGTCTTGGTTTTATTCACTGACATACCTATTTAAGATTTTATAGTTTCTCTTGATGTCCCTGGCCAGATTTAATTCTATCAGGGCTTTAGCTTTCTTAACCTAACCCATGGCTGCTCTGACAATTTGTCTGTATTCTTTCCATCCTACCTGCCTTTTCTTCCAGCTTCTATAGGTTTGCTTCTTGAGACTGAGTCTGTACAGGAGCTCTTTCTTCATCCATGAGGGTTTCCTGGCATTTTTGCTTGGCTTCCTTTTTGTTGGGATGCATTACTCCTGAGCCTTGAGGATGTAATCCCTGAATATTAATCAGCTTTCTTGGCCTCCTTTTCCCTTGGTCCCTTTTTTCTACATGTTACTCAACAAAGTAAATCCCTGAAGAGACCAAAATGTGTTTTCCTGAAGTTAAGGATAGGGAGCTTCTTCTGCACCCTCCTTGCCACCCTAGGGATCTTGAATTCCACCGTTTCATTGTCACTGCAGCCAAGGCTGAGTTTCACATTCCTTACCAGCCTCTTGGTAAGATGGGCATGGGCATGGGCATTTGTATAGGTTAGCCATCTTTTGCTCAGGAACATCAGTCTGCCCATGGAAGCTGTTGTATGACAGCTTTTACTCATTTTCTTTGTTTTCTGTCTTTATTCTTTCACTTCTCCTTTATTTATTAAATAATTGCATCTTGACACATCAGTTTTCTGGCTTTTCCTCTCCTCTCCCCCTGTCCCACTGAGGGGCATGACGGGGAAGCAAGTGAACAAGTGTGTTGTGCTTAGCTGCCTACCAGAGTTAACCCGCAGCATTTCTTGAAAACCAGCATTTCCTTCTCAACAGAGCTGACTTCTGTTCACAAGCAGTGAACTCTGCCAAGAGCATCCTGTGATTAAAAAAAAAAAAAAAATAATTGGAAAGTTCCAAAACTCCCCACCCCGCTATAAGAAATTCTTGTATACGCCACGTATTTTAATGATCCTACCTGAATTTTCACCAGCTATGCTAGCTCATAAGATACATGAATACCTTTTCACAAGGCTCCTGTTTCCCTGAGGATTCTATTTATAGATATATGAAAATTTACTGGTGTTTCATTGAAGTTAAATTGCATAATAAATCAAATGCTTGTCATCAAACTGAAATAATGGTTATTATGGAGTCTGAGTTAAAAAATCAGTTATGTTCAGGGAGATATACAGAAAGCCATATATCCAGGTTATGAACTGAGGGCTCTTTTCACAAGGAACTAGATTGTACAGACTCAAGTCCCCAAAATGTTAATGTTATTTTGCACACAGGACAGCATGGCATGTCTCACAGCTACCATGTTATGCCTAAACCAGTTCAAAGATGAATACCAAAAATGGTGGGAATCTTACCGTAGGGAGAAATCATGCCTCTGACCAGCAATTTATCTCATGAACATTAATATTCCATGTTGCAAACACAAAAATGTGTACCACAGAAAGGGAAATATAAGTTTGATTAAATGCAATATTAGTGACCTTTGGCAGATACTTACCAGATTGATCCTCTTGAAGGCAAAATTGTTATTAGGGTGACTAGGTGCTCAGCACTGCATAAGATGGGTCCACATTTGGGTCCTACATTATTATGTCACTGTATAATGTTATTTTCATGTGAAGAAGCAGGCAATGGTTCATATAATGTGATTTGAGTGCCTTTGAGATGCTTAGGATGGGTAAATATGGGATCTAATAAAGGATGTGAAATTGAAAATACAGTCTGTTCAGATGAGTTATGCTTAATCATATGGAAGAAAACATATGTTTTTCACCCTTATTCATATTCAGTTATTCTGATTCTTTTACCATTTCACAGCATGAAGTTTGTGCATGATTAAACTTTTACAGTAGTCCATGTGATAAACAGCTCTAAAATATGCTTTAAAAACAATATTCTAGGATGTTTCAGTTTGTATATTCTTTTGTATTAAAAAGAGGTTATTTTGATTTAGAACAGAAAGATAGTAGGGGCTTATATTTTTTCCATTTGCACAGAGTAATAATTTAGTTCTATTAAAAATAATGAACTGAAAGGACTAAATTTATGGGGTATTTCATTATTAATTCTAGAACAGTATTTTCTGTGAAGTGTGAAGTTATAGGGAATATAGAACTGAATCTTTCTTGAGAAGGACGTGTAAAAAGCAATTTATCCTTAGAGGAATAGATGATCCTCTTGGAGATTTGGATCACAAACTATTTTCTTTCCTCAGACTATTCCTCTTTGCACCTGCTTCTGAACAAAAGCACCATACATTGGTGATGTTTTACTACCCACCTGTCATAAGGATTGTTATGATGTCACAAAAAAAAAATTCAACTTAGTTGGATTTATGTGTGTAATTGAACCTTTAGTTTCTTAAGTTTTAAGTTTAAGCTCTTGTAGCTTCCTCAAGACATACTGCTTAGCTGTCCTCTGTTGCTTTGACTAAGATTTATCTACACCTGGCAATGGAGTGGGAGGAAGAAGGATGATCAAGCTACCAGTCACCCACACTAATACATTTACACAAGGTGTGACTGAAAATACCACAAAATAATGGAAAACAGCTTGTGTCTGAAAACAGCACAAACAGCCAGACACTCCAGTACAGTCATATATTATCATAGCTACTGGACCTTGCATTATGGACCATTTTCTCAGAGCATCTTGCAATGTTATTGCAACTATGGTGTAGAGATTTCTCTGCTGGAGAACAAGCAGCTGCTTGTCTTAGCACACGATGTTCTTGTGATGTTGAGAAATAGGCCTAGAGCTATACACCCCCCTCCATCTTCTGTCAGTAAGGCTCAGTCTCATGATTGCAGAGGGGATCTTCTGTAAGCTAGTCACTGTGGGTATACTGGTGTAATTTCTTTCTCACCTGGAAATCATTAGGTCATACAGACACTCCCACTGAAGCTCTTATTTTTTTTGGTGAAAAAAACCCCAAATATCTGAATAAAAGTGTAAGAGTGAAGGGCAGGTGAGACAGCGAATAGTCTACAGACTAATTTTATGAATTAAAAGGTCAGTACTAGCTACCTGCATTCAAGCAATTAAAACTTAATTAATCTTCTAAATAAATGAGAACATACAATGAGTGTCTCTCCTGAGCACCCCAGTGTCTACATGCCTGGAACCTTCTGCTGTTTATGGGACTTTAATTTCTGTTCCTGATCACAGTCAGCATGATAACTTGAAAACTGATCTCCCCAAGTTAAAATCAAGGTTCTATCTACTGGATCATCATTATATGCTTTCTATAGCTTTTATGGGAAACATCTATTCTACATTTTTTGCCCAGGAAGCTAGGGACCACATAAGGAAAGCTAAGGTCCAGTTAGAATTAAACTTAGTGTCGTGGTTTAAACCCACGCAGCTCGTTCACTCACTCAACCCCCCTGGCTTGCCCTCCCCTGCTTCCAGAGAGATGGGGGGAGAATCAAAAGAATGCAACTTCCACATGGTTGAGATAAGAACAGTTTAGTAACTAAGGTATAACACAAATCACTGCTGCTACCACCAATAATAATAATGATACAGGAAAAGAATACAGCATCCCATCAACCACAACAGATAACTCACGACACCCCACCAACCGAGTGCTGACCGACCACCTCTTCCAACCACCCCGAGAGAACTAGGCCTTCCGGATCACTCCCAGTTACATCCTGGGCATGACGTGCTATGGTATGGAATACCTCTTTGGTCAGTTTGGTCCTGTCAGTACAGTCCTGTCCCTCCTTCCTCCCGGCTTCCCTCCTCCCTGGCAGAGCATGAGGCTCACAAAGTCCTTGGTCAGGGCAAACATCGCTCAGCAACAACCAAAAACAACAACCAAAAACATCGGCCTTATCAGCCTTGTTCCCGAGCTAAGTCAAAACACAGCTACTAAAGAGAAGAAAAACTGACTGCAACTGCTGAACCCAGGACACTTAGCTAGGGATGTGAAGAATACCAAGAAGGGATTCTACGGGTACATTGCAAATAAAAGACAGATCCCGCCTCCCCTTCTTATTTATCTTTTGGTCAGAGCAGTTGCTCAGAATTTTATTGCTAGAGCTGTTATCTCTGTTGACTGATCTTATACCTAGTTATGTACATTGAGAGTTCAGTTTTTCTTTTCCTTCTTCACTGAAAGGATAGGAATAGAACACCAATCATATTTCAAAATGTTGAAAAGGTCACAGCAGCATATTGCAGTATTACTTTATAAAATTTATGTTGCACTATAATTTTTGACATCTCATTTTAATAATCAGCTCATTAATCTGATTTCATTGGTTAATCACTTTAATCAAATGAAAAATAAAAAAAAAATTTACACATTCATCACAGTTTTTAGATCACAGCTCTATTAAATTTAGCTTCAATTGATCCTCCCACCCCCCAAAAGACTAAAATTTGGGATAACTGGAAATTCATGGAATGTCCAGTTTGGCAGATATACAGGCGAGTTTCCTATCTGAGGTTCACAAATGCTGAAATATGTTTAAAACATGATTGCCTCTCTAAATGATTCTTCCTACTTAGATGTAACTGCCTTTTAAAAATTAAACTTTTGCTCTTTTAAACTTTCAGAACTGCGTCCCATCTATTCACTATAACCTATAAAATGTGTGGATGCTTATATCTCTTTTGAGCTTCATAATTCATATTCAAAACCTCAGAGTGCTTTTGAATGTTTTATGTTTCTTAATTTTTTAATTCCCCCGCCTCCCCGCCCAGGTAGTCCAAAGTGGTTGATAGATCTCATCTCCTTCTGTTGGAATTCAGTCAAAGGTCAGTCTGTGAGGAAGTGATACAGGATTAATGTGTCAGCAATTGTTCATCACCAGCTGTTATGAGAAATAGCTGGACTGACAGAGTGCTGGCAGATGAGCTTCCATCTGAAGGAGCTCAAGTTAAGCCTCTGACTCCCAGCTTGAGAATAAACTAAGAAAATGTACTTTATTTGTGTGAATTTGCGTACTATTTTCTCCCAAGTCCCAATCTATTTTGATGAGCTCTAGTCCACGATGGTACTTTTTGTGAGATAGGTTTGACCAATAGAATTTTTCTGTGATAGAATGCCTGAAGGGTGTAGTCTGCCTGTTATCTGCCACATTAAAAGAGAATTATTGATCTGATTCAGCTCCCAGTGCCAATTAGGCTGTCATCAATGCTGTGTCACTACCCTTGCGACAAAGCTGTGGGTAAAAAACCTTTTTTAACCTTTCATGAAAATAATTTGTTTTATTGTATGAGCATGAGCTTTTACTCCTGTGGCTTCTGTATATAACTTCTATGAGGGCAAAAGGGCTATTCAGCTGCTTGCTTATTGTTTGCTACCAAACATATAGCAATGTAACTGAGACAGCAAAAGTTACTCACTGGATTTAAGACCTAAACTGCAATATATTCTAGTAATCCCTTCTACAAGTGTTATAGAATAGTTAGGGTTGGAAAGGACCTTAAGATCATCTAGTTCCAACCCCCCCACCGTAAGCAGGAAGACCTCACACTAAACCATGTCAACCAAGGCTCTGTCCAACCTGGCCTTAAACACCGCCAGGGATGGAGCATTCACAANGTCAGATACAATGGGTTAACAGGAAGAACATGTAAAGAAATGTGTAATTTAACGTATGTTACATTAATCTGGAAATAATCATTTTTGTTGTGAGGCTACTGGATTTGCCTTTGTCTAGTCAAGTGTTTCCAGTAGAATCATGAAATAGCCAGGGTTGGAAAGGACCTTAAGATCATCCAGTTCCAACCTCCCTGCTATGGCCAGGGACACCTCACATTAGACCATGTCACCCAAGGCTTTGTCCAACCTGGCCTTAAACACCGCCAGGGATGGAGCATTCACAAGCTCCCTGGGCAACCCATTCCAGATACAAATCCAGATACAAATTCCCAAAGGTTCTAAAATTGCAACAAAGTGTTCACTTCAGCAGTTACCACAAAACTAGTATAAGGTGTAGTGGGTGGTACAGGAGCAGGAAAGGTCTTATAGAGATTAAATATACCATAGCTGTGGATCTGTATCATAGGTTGGAGGTTTTTTTTAAAAATATGCATTATTGTATCATTTTAGATAAAATATGTGATAAATTTTCAATAAAAATTACTTGTGAATATATAAAATTATTTTAAGTTCTGAAGCAGCATCATTCAAAATCAGTTGATGTATGTTGTATATGTATATGTATGTTTATTGTTCAAGTGAGCTGAGGGCCTAGATTAATGCAGAGGAAATGGCTTTTCTTTTAGAACATATAAAGCTTAAGTAAAAAAAGAATCACAATTTTAGCTCAGAGCATCTTCATATGTGAATGGAGTGATTTTGCTCACAGCATCGGTTGTATATTATGCATTACCTTGAAAATGAAAAAAATATTTTTAAAGCGTTTTTAGCAGTTTGCATACATGGCAGGTAGTTGTGAAGCAGCAGAGTTGATCTTCCATCACATATTAAGGCTTAAATAAAGAAAGATACAGATGTATAAATATAAACTCAACAACCTAAATTACCATTAGAGTTACTACTTGCATATTTGACACAAGATTTTCCTTACTGCACCAAAAGAAGTACTGCATCAAATAGCATGTACAGAAAGAACTACTGATTACTGTTGATAAAAAGATAAACACAGAAAATGAAAATTTGGCACACCAAAAAAATGAACTAGGCTTTTAAACATTAAAAACACTATGAAAAAGGTGAGACTGGGAGAATGCAGCAACAAATGTTACGTGCAGCTTTGAAGAAGAAAAGGCAGAAACTATTTGAAGGAGCAAAGAAAGTGAGCAGGACTTTCAATAGTGAAAATAGGGTTCTGAACTTGGTAGTGAGTACAAGAAGAAATAAATATAGGCATTCAGAGACATATAAAAAAATCTCATAGACCCAAAACCAAAAAGACACAGCGCAAAAGTAAAATTTTCTCTAGGTTGAGGCTGTAGAAGATGCAAGAAGCAGGAAAAATGTGAAAGCATGTTAAGCAATTAATTTAATATCCAGTTGTTTGCTTTGTGTGCAGAATCAGAACACATGATGTGGCCAGTACCAAGGTTTACAGAAGTGCTGTTAGAGTACAACATACAGCAGGAAAGTATCACTATATAACCAAGTGTGTGAGAAGTTTGCGAGACAGCACTCAAACAGGTGAAAGGCAATGGTTGAAAGATAAATGCATCAGGCGAGAGATTTATTCCTAACCCCTTCTACAGCATTTTCAGGGTGACCCCAAATTCTTTCAGGTTGTAAGGGACAATTTCAAATTTCCATGCTGAAATTAAACTAAAACATTTCAGGCCAAAGTTTTGAATATATAGTTAAGAAGATACAGGAAGCAAAAAAGTTAAACAGCAAAACAGTGATAACTGATTTCAATAGCATAAGCAGATACTTCCGAAGAAAACTGTGAAATAGAAAACTGGCTAATTTGTTTATTTAAGAACATGCCAGAGAGACTTCTGTATTTCATAATCAGAAAGAACACATCATTATTCAAAAGACAGCAGCCAACTTAGTCCCAAGGTGTGTTTTCCAAAAGTCAAAACGGTGCAAATACAACCCAAGATCATAGAATCATAGAATCATAGGATCATAGAATAGTTAGGGTTGAAAAGGACCTTAAGATCACCTAGTTCTAACACCCCTGCCATAACCAGGGACACCTCACACTAAACCATGTCACACAAGGCTTCATCCAAAATGACCTTGAGCACTGCCAGGGATGGAGCACTCACAACCTCCCTGGCCAACCCATTCCAGCATCTCACCACCCTCACAGGAAAGAATTTCTTCCTTAGATCCAATCTAAACCTCCCCTGTTTAACTTTGAACCCGTTACCCCTTGTCCTGTCATTACAGTCCCTAATGAAGAGCCCCTCCCCAACATCCCTGTAGGCCCCCTTCAGATACTGGAAGGCTGCTAGGAGGTCTCCATGCAGCCTTCTCTTCCCCAGGCTGAACAATCACAACTTTCTCAGCCTGTCTTCGTATGGGAGACACTCCAGTCCCCTGATCATCCTCATGGCCCTCCTCTGGACTTGTTCCAACAGCTCCATGTCGTTTTTATGTTGACAACACCAGAACTGCACACAATACTCCAGGTGAGGTCTCCCAACAGCAGAGTAGAGGGGCAGGATCACCTCCCTTGACCTGCTGGTCACGCTTCTTTTGTTGCAGCCCAGGATATGGTTGGCTTTCCGGGCTGCAAGTGCACACTGCAGTTGGCTCATTTTCATTTTCTCATCGACTACCACCCCCAAGTCCTTCTCTGCAGGGCTGTTCTGAATCTCCTCTTTGCCCAACCTGTAACTGTGCCTGGGATTGCTCCAACCCGGGTGCAGGACCTTGCACTTGGCATGGTTAAATTTCATGATGTTGGCATCAGCCCACCTCACAAGCGTGTCAAGGTCCCTCTGGATGGCATTCCTTCCCTCCAGTGTATCCACTGAACCACACAGGTACGTGTTATCGGCAAACTTGCTGAGGGCGCACTCAATCCCACTGTCCATGGCAGCAACAAAGATGTTGAACAAGACCGGTCCGAACACCGATCCCTGAGGGACACCACTCGCCACTGGCTTCCAGCCGGACACTAAGCCATTGACCACAACTCTTTATGTGCTGCCATCCAACCAGTTCTTTATCCACTGAGTGGCCCATCTATCAAATTGATGCCTCTCCGATTTAGAGACAAGGATGTCGTGTGGGACAGTGTGACAGCTGCTGTGGTCATATATGCTTGATCTCCAAGAAGGAACAGGTACAGGTAGAGTTTTCTCTGAGAGTGTATTATCTGATGAATGCAACCTTTTTCTTTTCAGTTTTATTATTTGTACTTGGATTATGTTTTTAATGAATGCGCATTGGACAAGGGTTTGGGTGGCAAGGCTTAGTGTGAGATGTCCCTGCCTATGGCAGGGGGGTTGGAACTAAATGATTTTAACGTCCTTTCCAACCCTAACTATTCTATGATTCTATTTGAATGTCATTGAGCAGTTTTTTAAGAAAGGTTCAGCCTGTGAGTAGAGTATGAACTATCTCCTTTGATTTGTTTGTTATTCATTAGCCATTGTGTATAAATAGCCAACTAAGACACATGATATTTTTTTTCTGTTCTTATTAGTGTTTTGAAAACATTTTAAGCAAAAGAATAACACATAGTGAATGGCAAATGACTCCCTCAAACACCCCTGCTCCTTTTTTCTAAATAAACCCCAGAAAGATACCAGAATTGCGGAAAAGTATAAGGAACAGAGTTCCCTTCCTGCAAGAAATGTGGGATACAAGGAAGAGCAGAGCATGCAAAGCAAATGAAGAAAACACATGAGCCACTTAGGGAGACTACGGAGTGAGGTGCAATGATAATCCTGAATGATCAGTAGTTCAACATCCACTGTGGCAAACTAAAGAAAATTTGAAGAATGTGAAAGACCCAAAGATGGGAGTTAAGCAAGAGGGCAAAATGGGAAGGCCATAGAATAAGGCAGATAACTGTTGATCAACAGGAGGAATAGGAAAAAAGACAAATCTGTAGAAACACAACAGTAAACAATATTGCAGATAGTACTACAACAAGCAATATGGCAGATGTCAATGTGGAATTTTAAAGGCAGATTTGCAGACAGACAAAAAATTGAGCAATGAATATGGGAGCTCTCAGAAATTATTATAATAAGACAGAAATCAACAAGAAAAATAAGATGTGTAATCTGGTTGCTGATGAAGCACTAGACAACATGACAAATTAAAGACACTGAAAGCTGTTGTTTTTGAACTCAGTGGGATTTTGTCCCTTGCCTCATTTGCACCTGGCAAAACCTAATCCTGAATACAGCTCTCTTCCTTCATGGTAACTATTTCAAAGACTTAGACATGAAGTTGTTCAGTGAATTGCTAAGGTAAGAATTATATCAGAAGAATCACAAAAAACAATAGGTATCTTTAAAGGTCAACACTTTATTGAGACTGTTTCTTTTTTAAGACATATAATCAACTACAGAGTTAGTCAATAACAGTAATAAAGGTAGTAATCAAAAGATCCAAGGTATTGGAAGTACCTGGCATTTAATTTCAGGATTTTTGATATAAGTTAATATTTTTTTTGTCACTTATTATCAGAATTTCAATGGCTTGGAAAACTTTTTACTTTGCTTGGAAAAAAGAACAATCCCAAATGTTTGAATTCACAGTTGTGCTCCCGGTTGACCACTTCTCGCATGTCTTTGCATATAGTTTTTGTTAATGTCCAGATCTGTAGGAAGCATGCTGATACCTGGTGATAAGTCAGTTAATTAGTGATAAATAGTCTAATTCTTATTAGAGAAAAAAGAGAAAAGGTGTATCTTGTGGGTGTGTATATGTGCATGAGTGATTTCCTCAGAAGCTGCTTCTCACTTAAGGTGTCTACCAAGACAAATCCTGCCTCCTGCTAAGGGAAGATTTACTGTCATGCAATCACAAATGTGGGCAGAGGTGAATGGCAGCACATTGTATCCACTTTATCATGCTCCACTTTGTATCACTTAAATAATCTCAAAATAATGTTCTGAGTACCCTATAGACATGGCCTTAATGCCTTCCTGCATGTTTGAGCTGTGCTTAGAAACATGTTCCATGCCTGTAGAAACTACTGTGGCAGAAACAATTAACATTAATGACTAAAATGACTATACTTCTGGCTAAAAAAAAACCCAAAACAAACCACCAAACACAAAATTTCCACAAAAAAAAAAAAAA